>BDMV01000002.1:38913672-39166253 GCA_008326285.1 Oryza officinalis | reverse complement strand
GCTGTGGTCCAATGGAGAGGTGCTATGTGGATATTGGGATTGGTTGGTTTGGATTTGTTCTCAACTTTTCCTCTTGACCATTTATCTCATGCCCCCCTTCCCTCCCCTCTTGGCCTTTCTTCTCTCCCATAATATTCCCTCCTTTTGTTTTTTTCTCAGTGGAAAAAGAAATCAGGATTGATAGATAGATTCTTGAGGGGCTCCAGCTTTGGCCACTGACAGGTGGGGTCGATGAGCAGAGGCCTTCACCTGATACGGTATAGCGAAACCATAGTTTACGCTTATTGCATGCCTAGTCCAGACATTCTTCTTTATGTTTTAAATTTTAGAGTAGTACTAAGATTGTACAATTCTAACCATGTTACATATTCTACTGGTTCACACTTGTGTGCGGTGTTTATTATTCCTACAAGTCCTGGTACATGTCTGACTGATCTACGGTGATCTATGAAATGAACGTAGCTCAACTGATTAGGTTTCTTGTGATGGAACCAGTCTACTCAGGTTCAAATATTATATTTGATACGGGTGATCGCATTTACGGTTAACTATTCTTGTTGTGATAGGCGACGTATCCGTCGACAACGAGGCACTCGTGGTGACTTCGTCAATCTCAATATATGTCAGTTCAGTCTTCCAGAGATGCTCACAGGGATAAGGTGTGCGTGTGTGCATTCATAGAGGTGAATGTACGCGCGTTGTGAGCGTCTATGTTTGTACTATGTTTCTCAAAAAAAATCTACGATGGTCTTGTCAAGTCCCACTCCCACCAACTAATCAATATCGACTATTCTCCATTTGTTATGCTTTTCGATTATACGAAAAATGAACACGCATATACCATCAATATATGTACGCATACCACATACGTATTCATGTGAGTACAACTCTTATTAACAAGCAAATCCCTAGTCTTTTTAAATTTCTATTAAAAGAGAACCCGTGTATATGTAATATTTGGGGTACTAGGTTTTAACTTTAGTTGATATTTGCTGTGTTTTTTTCTGAGGTTTCTAACTTTTTTCTTATTTTTCACGTGTATGTTTTTAAACTACTAAACGATGTGTTTTTTTTCAAAAAGTTTCTATACGAAAGTTGTTTTAAAAAAATCATATTAATTTATTTTTTAAAAAGTAATAGCTAATACTTAATTAATTATACGCTAATGAGTCGTTTTGTTTTACGTGCGTGAGGGATTAGGTTCCAATGCTACCAACCGATCACAGCCAAAGTCATGCACTTTTGTTAAGTCTGGATTGAAAAGAAATGTATTGGTATGTCTTAATATGTAGAATTGTTAAAGAAACAACAATAGTATAACTGATTTTTTTGTCTTTATTTCGTTTTCAAACAAACTACAATTAGAATTTATACGACCAAGATCACAACAACTTAAAAAAAGTAAGCACAACTTAGCACTTTACTTAAAAAGAACATTAAGAGATTTTCTATCTTTTTTACTTTTATACAAAGATTATAAAGGAGACCTTAATCCATACAATTTCTGCCGGTTCTATAATATGCTATCAAACTTGACTCTACTCTTTCTATGCTTACAAGTTCATCACTATTTCCACTACATACATGCCACTCCGGAGCATTATTGGACAGCAAGAGAAATACATAATAGCCAGGTCACCTATGTATTGAAAAGTACTACTAATCTATACATTCTATAAAAAGTTAAAACCCACAAAGGCCGTGTTGTTAGTGTGAGTTTCTAACTTCACCTCTCTCGTTTTTCACATGCACGTTTTTCAAACTATTGAACGGTATATTTTTTTGCAAAAAAAATTATATACGAAAGTTCTTTAAAAAATCATATTAATCTTTTTTTGAAAATAAATAGCTACTACTTAATAAATCATGCGTTAATCCGCTGCTTTGTTTTTCATGCATAGAGGAAGAGTTCCCAACTCATTCAAACTAACACAGTCTAAGTATAAAATTTAACATACAAACATACCACCTTATCATCCACTAGCAATAATTACTTATCAAAAAGTGCATGCAAGCAATGCAATATCATCTATAATTTATTGAATTCTACAAATCAATATGTAAACATATCCAATCATCACCTCTCACATCATTTCCACAATATTTCAACATATCAATTTATTATTTTTATAACTAGGGGATTGCTCTGCACAATTTTGTGCGGAGCTAGATAATTCACGTCGAGTTAGATTTAATATATAACTCTTCAGTTTTATTTCTATAGATACCATTATATAAGTATATTTGGATTTCATATACAACTCTAGTTTCTGTATCTATAAGCTCAGGATTTTACATACAACTCTTTAACTTATATTTTTATAAATATAATTGTATTTTGTATGCAACTATATCAATTAATCTATATCATTATAATCTAGATTCAATATGATCTAACGGTTAAGATTTTTTTTCTTTGATTAATGTGGAAGTTTCTAACCTCCACAACGAACGTGGTGCCTTCTTTCAAGGTTGTCTTAATAATATTATTTAACATATATGCATCCATATATTCCATATAAAAACATGGGATATCATTTAGGAGTAGTTTGTTTCATGATTAGTACTAATAAACCTTGGTTTTTCATCAATTTTTTCCCTATCTTCTGCTTCTTGTGATGCAAATCTTAGTCAACAATCTAACATTTCATTTACAATTTTCTACGGAGTCTATTAAATTTATTTTTTTCTAAAAATGGTTTGACAGACCAGTTTTATTTGTAGTTATGACTAATATTCTGTTTACTTCTTACTCGATTGTTGAAAAAAATGCATATTAAAGATTACTTATTAATTTTTGTAGCAAAACGTAAGGAATCACTTAGTAATTAATAATAACTAGGAGTAGTGCATTTTATTCAGAAAGATAAAAAGGGAGCTATGCAACTGTCAAAAAAGAAAAAGGAGGCATGCACTTGTGCAGTTAAGCATGGGGTAGGTCGCAGTTCCACTCACGCTCATCCTGTCGACAATGGGTGCGTTATAGTACATCACCACGCCCATGTTGTCATTGAAAGAACTACAGCTTCGATCACACTAATCCATGTGGTTAAACAGTTCGTTAAGGAGCAAGTCAGATCCAGTCGATTCTGAAGGTTTGCCTTTCAACCGACAACCTGGGCGGGTTAACTGCAATCGTTTAATTACTTGTGAGGAGTGTATTTTTTATATGCATTAATGCTCTCTAATGCAATTCCATTGATGAAAGAGTAAGATTTCCGAGTCAAATCCAATACAGTAGATTACAATGCACAACTTTAATTTTTTTTGAATGATCCGCACAAGACAGTGCAAAGATTTATATTGATATAGCAGGAAAAATTACAAAATTATAACCGAAGGAGGTCATAATCAGGGAAAAAAGATCACTCCATCACATGTTAGAGGCTCCAAACATACTCCCTAGATAAACACTAGCACCAAGTTGGTTCTAGCTGTGCGTGACCAATCATCGCTAGCCCTACAAGAGGATCGGAGACACTCCTGCCTCAAACCAACTTCACCAAAAAAAGTCGACGACAAACTCCCGGCCACCCTCACGGAAGGATTGAGGGTGAGGGCGAGAGAGAAGAAAGATCTGCTCATCCTCGTGCCAACCTAGAGCTGAAACCAAGAGAACGCTGAAGGCCAAACCAGAAAGAAGGCAGCGAAGGCGAGGGAACATGACCTCCTAGGCGGCGCCTCCACGGAGGTTGTGATGCCAAAGGTGCCACCGTCGCCTGTCCAGCTTGAACTAGGTTTTCATCCGGAAAGTCATGTCAGGAAGGGAGAGATGGCAACTCAACAATGCCCTCAAGAGGGAGCACCGCGCAAAGAGGCGTCGTCGTTGTCAGCTCGAAACATCGAGCTAGGCTTTCGCCCGCAGCATCAGCTCCCACCCAATCGTCACTATCCCAAAGCCCCGCCACTCAAACGACCTCCTCCAGCACGTGGCCTCGTCGCACCACCACCCCTCTGTCGGCCAGCACCCCTGTCGTAGCCCCGGCTCGCTCCGCCATCGCTACCCTCGCTGGCCTCGTGTTGGTGCCAATCGTCCGTTGCCCGCGGCTTCCCTCTTCTTCGTCGGAGGAGCCAACCTCACGCTACTAGCGCCATCTTTGCCACGCCGCCCCGGCCAATTCCATTGCGGGAGCGTCGGGTCCGGCCATCGGGCGGTCAAATTTGGTTGCGGCCACGCCGGATCCATGGCCTCTACCATCGCCATGGTAGCGTCGTCGCCGTTCCCGCCGCCGCCGGTCGCCCTTCGCCCGTGGCCTTCTTGTCGCCGCCCACCGGCTACGCCCCTCACCGCACCGGCCTCCTTCCACCACTAGCCGCGCCCCACGCTGCACCGGCCTCCCTTCCCCGTCGGCCGCCACCTCGCCGTTGCCATCTCAATCCGTCGGTGAGAGCACCAAATCCGGCCATGGGGAACTAGCCCTGACCGTGGCGGCGCCAGATCTAGACGTCGCCGTCTTAGCCCCGCTGCTTCCTCATCGGCGCCACGACCGTTGCGACCACGAGCGAGGAGGGATAGAGCCCCGTCGTCGCTGTCCTTGCAGCCGCCCGGCTTTGCTGGTGGCTGCTCGACGGTGGCAAGGCGAGGGAGAAGAGGAGGAGGAAGGAGGTGACGCGGAGCTATCGCTGCCCGTGTCACCCCCTAGGTGGAGCGACGCGGGGGCCTGTCCCTATGCTCAAATAATTGCTTTAATTAATTATTACAGTGGAGTACCAAGCGACCCGGGCGAAAGAAAGTTTGGGGGTTGTTGCTGTTTAATAATTTTCCACAAACAGTACCCACATTTCAGAGTATCACATCATCTCAGGATTGGGCGATTAGTTAAAATTTGTAATTGGTCATTGCCTTGTCATTTATCACAGTTAACTCGCCACGAAAAAACACATCACAATTAACTCGCCACGAGAAACACAGAAGAAAGCATACTTATGGCGTGAGAGCTTTTCCCCTCACATTTGCGGTATTTTATTGCTTTGTTTGTCATGAAAAAAGGTTTACCACATGTTTGAACTCGATCAGCCGCACTTTCGATAGAAACGCTAAATGCTCGGCCCTGAGTACGTACGCTAATGTTCCTTTTCAATTTCACGATCTCCATCGCCGTCAGATGGTTGATTTGCTGCCAACAAGACAATTACATCGATGCACTTGGTGACTGATCCATCAAATTCTAGAAGGCGCTACCATGTGTGATTTGAAAAGGATAATTCCGTAAAAGAAAACCAAAAGAATAAAAAGAAACACTATGTAGTATCTTTTATTTGTTACTTCATCTTAACCTTTATCTTTTATTTGTCGCTCTAGTCAACATTTTTATCAGTATTATGCTATTGAATGGCACGGGATGATTTTGTTGTTCTTATTTCACTTCATCTTCATGTTCCTATTACCCATTGTCTTATCTCACTACGGTTGTTTCTAAATCTCTGGCTATATTGTGTATATTTGTTGCTCTACACTCAGTTACTGTTCATAATGCACTGATGATTGTTGTGGCGTTAGCTTGTTATCGTTCTCGACATCTATAGTTTTGTCGTGCGAGAAAGAGGGCTAAAAGAGAATGATATATACCATTGTGCGAGTCAAGAAATGGTGAGATGGTGAGAACTGTTGGGGCCTTTCCGGCTAATATCACAAGGTAGTGTAGCCAACTCAGGTTTAAGCCTTACTTCTCTTAATATTTTTCTATATGAGAGCTCCTTCTTTCCTATCTAGTGTTTTTTTTCTTTTTTTAATGACGGGAGGGTTAGTATTAGGTCAAGATGAAACAGGGTGAGCTAAATAGGAGGGGTTACCGCCATTTGAGGAGGGAGTAGGCACCTGTCAAGGAAAAGGTGATTAAAAGGGAGGATGAGGGCCATGAGGCTCACTGATGCTGGCCATGGTTGAGTGGAAAGAGGATACCAAGGTCAGGATGCTAATTACTGAAGAAAATAATGGAGGAAAAATGGCAAAGAAAGGAGAAAAAGGTTGAGAGGAAGAAAAAGGGCAAAATGGACAGAACTATGGTTAGAAGAATGATAAGGGTAAACATTGAATAGATATTAATTACAAAGTGGTATATAAAAAAACAGCTTTTAGAGAGACAAGTTTGAGAAGTGGTCGACTTTAAGGAGAAATAAATAATTTTCTATATAATTTTTCTTAGCTAGAAAAAGAACTTGAAAAGCTTTTCCACCTACGACAAGTTCAAAGATGAAAGAATAGCTTTTTTTTTTACAATGGAAGTGAGCTTCCGACATGTATACTATGGATACACACAGGTGTTTAATTTCGTGCATTAATTAAGATTTGAACCCTGATCCCACGGCAAAGAAATAATCAAGGGAATCTAGTTACTAAATTTGGAAATAAATTAATCCCAGACATAAGGACGACGATAAGCCCAGGTACAAAAGCCAAAAGATGTACCTAACCAACACGTGGGGTTGCCTCTTATTATCTGCAACTTTGTTTGATCTATTCTGATCGATCAACCGAGTGTCGCGATCTGTTTTTCCTAACCTCCACTGAATGATGTCTTGTACACACAAGGGTGTGGTGTGGTGCGAGCTAGCTGCACGCATTAGAACCACAGTAGCTGGTGTTTGCCTCTCAACCACCCATTTGTTTTTGCCGTCTATTTCCTTGTTTTTGCTCTTTCTTACTCCTGCGACCTTTTCTTCGACATGGCCGAATAGCTTTGCACGGTGTAATCAGCTAGGTTCAAATAATCATTGATCCCTGTCAACGTCTACTGGCAGAGCATGGTATTGTGGTAAACACTAAAATGATTGTATACATTGTACCCTTCATTTTCCATAAATAGTGAGTTAGTATTACATATTTGGAATACTGTTAATGTTACAACACTAGTCCTGCTACGTCTAGGCTGAGTTCGTTTTAGATATTACATGGAGCTATTTCTTAGTTTATTGTGAGCACGCTTTCTAAACCATTGAACTGTATGTTTCGAAAAAAACATTTTTATAGAAGTTTCTTTAAAAATCAAATAAATTATTTTTAATTGTATAATAGCTAATACTTAATTAAATATAAGCTAATGGTTTATCTCATTTCACGTGTGGGCTGTTAAGCTCACTTGAACCGCTCAGAAAAAACAACAGTCTTTGAATGCGAACCTTCTTTCTTTTTTTTAAAAAAGAAAATAAATTGATACCAGTAAAATTGAAAACAATTAAAAAAACTTGTACACCAAATGGACCTTGGGAGATGCCTAATATAATTACTTCCTCCCATCATAATTTTTTTTACTTTAGAATATGTGTTCAAACTTTAAAGCTTTAGGGTTCGTTTGATAAATGGGATAGAAAAATGATATCTCACTCTTCAAAGGATAATATTGTCCTCTAGTCATCCATTCTCCGCCCCCTCATTTAATCCTAGCCATTCATCCATTTTCATTTTCCAATCCCATATCATATAACCAAATTGCTAAACATACCCTAATAATTAATATTAACACATTTCAAATGGTTAGCTAAAAAATAATAAGCATATATTTGTCTTAAAAATAATACGTATTTTAATATAAAGGTACATAGTTAAAGTTTTAACAAATCTTATTATAAAGTTAAATATTTGCTATGTTCCTGGTGGAGAGAGTACACAAGGCATGTGTCAATAGCATTATCTGACAGGAAACACTTGATTTCTCACGGGATCCGCGTCCGCACGACACGAACAGCACTTCCGAGACCGTGAAGTCCAGAGTGGGGCTCCTACGGGAACTGGAAGAGCTGCCTAGCTAGATTTCAGCTAATACTAGTAAGAATTAATACGACGTGTGCCGAAAAGGTGTTATCCTCAAGTCGTGAACCCTTTCGTCCCGGGCCGATCGGGTTATCCTGAGGAATCGATTCCTCCACTGTTTCGGCTGAGTGACCTGACCCAGAACCTCCAGCGGTCATTGTACTGACCAATGTCACATATCGGTCCCATCATGCTTAGGAATTTTTAGTAGCAGCTTACTGTTTCCAAATGCTGTTCCAAATCACGGATAGAGAACAAATTAAAGGGCCTACTATCTTAGCTAGTCCCCACTCAGCCCCTGCATTAAAAAGATTGTTCCCGCAATTAATTAGGCCAGATAGGTGAATCGAATGAACACACGGCGTACCCTTAAATGGAGTTTACAAATTTTGAGGATATTGTATGAAGACACTTCACCCTACAACACGTGTGTTTTAAGCCTATGAAGTCATATGTGTGTTTTTTCTTTTATATCCCTATTTTAAACCCATCGGACAGTTTTTCCCGCTCTCTTCCGAGACTTCTCGTCTCTCTCCCTTCGCTCGTCGCCAACTCTCTCTCCTGCCACCCGTCGCAGTTCACCACGTCGACAGCCGGATCTGGTTGGTCGTGTTGTCCCCAGGTCGTCAACGTCGCGAATCAATCTTCCCCCGTGCCTCTGACTAAATCCCACCACACCGCCGACTTCGCCCCGCCCCGCCGCCTCCACCTCCGTCTCATCGCACTGCCGACTTCGTCCCGCCGTGCCGCCTCTGACTGCTTCTTACTGTGCTGCCAACTCCGTCCCACCACACCGCCGACTCCATCGTTCCATAAAGCTCCACCACCATGTCGTCTTCGGCTCCTCCCCACTACCGGACGTGGCCGAGGATGAAAGGAAAAAATACCTGTGCGGAAGATAGGGACCACGAGCAGGAGGCCTAACCATGGCATCACCTAATGTGGAGCCACGAGCATTGTCTCAGCGAAAAGCGATCGAGGAGTACGGGGAGGCACGTACCTCACATAGACGACGCGTCTTTCTGGTAAGACAGGACTCGGGAAAAAAAAGGGAGTAGCTATATTTATGACGCCACATTTTTCATCAAAAAAAATAGTCATATCATTTTTACACTATAATTACATTCACTTACATTGCAATTACACTGTATTTACGTATGTAACTTTTATATATTTACATTGTAATTTTCAAATCTTACACGTAAATTTTAAAATTTACATTGTAATTTTTCTCATATCTATATCTAAACCTTAATCACATTGGGCCAAATGCATAGTCGAGTCACATCTGCACGGGCAAAACGAGCTAGCACTAATCTCAAGCAGATCAAACACCCTACAAATCTGACTGTAATCCAGAAGAAAATGTGTCGACACAATTTTAGCAGTTCCGAAAAAAAAAGGACGGCAGCCGATCGACATGCGCGAGGGCTACGAGTAAAGACCCGCGTTGGGGATGGTCTTGGCTACTAACTGTAACTGTATGCACCAGCTCGACGATGTGGCGAGAGCGAGAAGCAGACGATTCGGCAGGGCAGATTGGTGTGGTAGAAGGTGACAAAACCAGGCCACGTGATGATGCAGCGACTGATGGAAAGTTTGCTTGAGGCGGACTGAGGCGGGGCGCCATGGTCACAATTTGGACGCCTCGACTGTGCCTGCTGATTGCCTGCGTGTCCGTGTAGCTGTATCCCTTGCAAAAGTGACCGGCCCGAGCACGGTTATGTCCAGGTCAGGTGCTGTCTGGGCACCAACCTAAGATATTATACTAGGGCTGGTCAATGGTCTCATTTGATATCATGCTCTGCACGGTGCACGCTCAGTTCTTTAGTACTGTAAAGTGACTTTTGCAGAAATCTCTATGTTCAAACTTATACACAAACTTATATTTTCATTTTGTGTGAAAAGGTTTAATAAAAGTATTCTATAACTTTTAAAAACTTCGAACGGGATAAAACAAATGTTAATTTGTGAGTGTATTTTGATCATTTTTCAGAAATTATACGGCCTAGTGGTATATTATTTTTAATAAAGTCAATGGCAAAAAAAAGTAATAATAGATGTAAATTTTTGAATATGTGCAAATTAAATCAGTGACATTTAAAATAGACCTTGTTAGTACTAGTATTTAGATGGAAACATCGGGAAGCTCCAATTATTAGAAGAGAACCTTTTTTGGCACCACCTTTGAGCCTATCATGCAAAGCATGTTACATATAGATAAAGAGGTCTTTTACTGTGCTTGAGAGGTACCTCAAGTACCTCCCTCTCGGGTAAACACACACCATTGAATCAATAAGGATAGTTTAGGAATAAAAATATTGTAAACATGGATAATTTAGTAATAGTTCTTAATTGTAACTTCCTACCAATGTTTCAATCCCTAATCCGCATCTGCGGCTTCTGTAGTGCTTCCGAGACATGTTCATGGGACTCATCCAATTTCCAAATCAATCATTTATTCCCATTTTGTTGTGACTTAGGCACATACTTCCTCTATTTCATATTATAAATTATTTTGATTTTTTTTCTAATCAAAATTATTTAAAATTGATCAAATTTATAGAAAAACATAGTAACATTTTCAACACAAAACAAATCTATTTAATATTATATTTAATTAAATTAATTTGATGTTTCAGATGTTACTAAATTTTTTTATAAATTTAATCAAATTTAACAAATTTTAACTTAAAAAAAATGTATAAAAGAAAGTGTATAGTAGAAACGGATGGAGTATAACAGTGTGAGAATCTTTTTTCTTTTTGTTAAGATACTATGAGGATATGACCGTATAGATTAAAGGAAAATATGTACATGATTAACAATCAATTTCTCAGTTTTATCATTAACTACACAATTACTAATCGCGTGGTTAGTGGCGCATGACCCCCCTGCCGATCGATCACGCCACGTCATGATTTAATTACCCTCTCTGTCTTATCGTTGTAAAAACAAGATAATTACCTATATAACCTTCCACCTAATCTACGGATAAGTACCTTGGCCTACTTTTTACTATCTTTCGAAAGATACCTTTCTCTGTGGACCATTATATTTTAGTTGATTAACGAACCATATAACTTCCAAGCAAGCACTAGAGAACCTCTCATAGATAAAACAATTATCATAAGAACCGTGACTTGTTGTACCATGACACATTCGTATAAACTTAAGAATGGAAAACTTGTAAAATTAGCTTAGTAGGAGTATACACTACTCCTATACCTCCTTAGTTTAAAATATAGCTACATTTATAATTCAAACATAAATATATTTTGGGTGGAGGAAATATATACACATCTAATAATTGTCTATCCATGATGCACCCACGAGGACGAAGGATATGCGCCATGCCGGCTGCCGGCGGGCGAGCGTCTGTAACGTCTGTTTCTGCTCTGAACGCCCGCGTCGCAGCACACGATATATATGGCCGCGGCATCCATGCAGGATACGGTGTTCCCCGCGCGCCACCCCACGCGAGCCGAGGCCGTGGTCCACCCCGTCCCGCGCCCCTCCCCGTGCCGTGACCACGCGCGCGTTTGAGTTCCACGGCTCCACCTGCCACCTGCCGAGCCGCGCCGATGCGGTGCAGCGCGCGGGTGGGTGCGGCCTCGCTCGCGCGTGCGCGTGTGAAGGGAATCCGGGGCGAGGGGACCTGCGCCGCTGCTGCCCCGGCCGAACGGATGGCGCGCTCCCTCCTCTTGGTTCGTTTCGACTACCTTTTTCCTGCTTGTCACGCCCGCGCCCGTGGGCTTTCGCGTGGGTGTCGGCATAAAAGCTTACTACTGCTAGCTTCTTTGTTCTTCGGCCCGGACAGCGACGGGCGTGACGGGTAACGATAGATGTGCGTTGCGTACTTGCGTTGATTATGTAGTAGTAGCATCCTATGGCAATGCACGCGCCAGATGGTGACCTACAGTATTTGACCCTAACAACGGTGATTCGGTAAGTAATTGACCAAAGCAAATCGACGATAACGAGTTCCTGTGCCACTCTGGCACTCTGGTCTGGTCAATTAGGCACCTGTCTATCCCCATTGGCGTGCTGAGTTAAGGACGTGATCGATCAGACCGGATGAGGTGAAACTAAATTGATAAAGAGGGATTGATTGATCCAAACGAATCTGGTCTTGTTGTCGGGGAAGAGCATACAAGCGTCAGGCGGCAGTGGATCAAGCAGGTGAGAATCCGACGCGGCCGCCGCCGAGTGCTCCTGCGTGGCCATGGCGATCGATATCGCCGACACGCGCAGCATGATCAGCAACTCCGAACTCGCGCGTTCGACTTGTTTGGTGATTGGCACCCACCCCGCTCGCCAGCTCCATGCGCCTCCACCAGCCAACTCCTAGCGGCCGCGCCAACCGGCAAAATATCCATCCGGTCGCCGCGTGCCACTGCGTAGTGCTCGGCAGTGGGCTCCAGAGAATCACCAACATGATTCCGTTGCATAATGCTGGGTATCGCCGAGTCTCTGAATGAACGAACAGTAGACGTTTCGGCCCAAACCAGTAATTTGGCCCGGGACGTGACGTGAGTCCCAAGAATAAGTTCACCCTTATCTTGACAGTGAGTTCGGTTTTCATCCTTGAACCACAATATCAGATATTACGAGTATCTCAACTGTTAAAACCGGTGTAATATAGGTCCCAAGGCGGTTTAGATGGCGATTTCAACTGACGTGGCGTCTACGTGATTAATTTGACTCGGTCTTCATCTGACGTGGCATATGAAACAAAATTTAACAAATTTAAAAATTAAAACAAAATATGTGGGCCCATATGTCAGTCAAACAATAAGACTAAAATAGTGGGACTCACATAGGCCTCACTTCCTCTACCTCATCCTCTCTCTTCTCTATCTCTTCCCCTTCTTCTTCCCCAAATGCGGCAAGTGGCACATGGTTGTGGTGGTGGCAGAAGGTGGCTGTTGTGGACAACCGGCGAGGAGGGGGCTCCGATGGACTAAAGCAGCGGAGGAGGAAAGGTTGGAGGCGAGGAAGCCAGCAAGCGAGAGCTCGCCAGCCCATTCGCGGGAGGACGGGAGCAACAGTAGGCGACCAATGAGAAGGGGGTCGCGGCTCCGTCGGAGAAATGGAAACCAGGATCTCCATTAACGGCTACTCAGCACATCTTCGCCACTAATCCCTAGGTACGGTCCCCATGGGTTGTACTCGAGGAACATCGAGCCCCGAGCGTTTCTGCTCGAGGCATATATACCCTTAGGTGTGACCCCCGCGGGCCGTGCCCAGGTACAGCCCCTGGGTGCACTTAGTGGGCAATGCCCGGGACACACATTGGACCCCAAGCGAGACTTCTTCTGCTCAGGGCATATCTGCCTTCAAGTACAGTCCGCGAGGGCTGCGCTCGGGGTACCAATCTCCTCGGGTACATCCCCCACATGGGAGACACCCGTAATACATCTTCCCATGCTCAACCCCCGAGTACTCGAGGGAGGCAAGGAACACAAGCAGAACATACAAGATATACATCTTTAAGGTGCTCATAGAACGTTTGTTGGCATGTCTTCTATAAACTATGTCCATCATGAACTCTTTCATCAATGACATCTTTGAGAAGCTCGTTAAACATAACAAGAGTGTCTGTTATGAAACACAAGAGCGAGCTCAGGGTCCGAGCTCGGACAGGGACCCGGAAACCATGTGTAGCTGGGGCCCGGGCATGCTCGAGGCCCGGACGCCGTGTACATCTCAGAATAAGAATAAGAACAGTCCGAGGAGTCGGTTCACTCCGAGGGTGAAAACAAACCGCACAACATTGTTAGTGAGGAGCCCGATGGCATCTATTGCCCTGGGTTCTTCATGGCGGTTTTCGCCCGGGGCTCACCACCTTGGGGCAGGATCGATGGGCACCGCTAACAGGTTGTGTAGAATGATGGGCCCAACGACCTATTCGAGGGTGACATCATCATGCCACTGAAAATGCGGTGCCCAAGAAATTATGGCTTGAGATTACAGCTCAACCGAGTGAGTGTTAACACCAAAATTTGGTAAACCCTGAACTCATTATCGATCTAGAGTTAATATCGGCTTCAGAGTCCTGGAATTGGCCGATGGAAATTATCAGTCACTAGCAGTTGGATTCTTATTAGATTCGGTTAAGAAGATTAATCAATTAAAAGAAGCTTATTTAGAAGATGTCGAGTTTGAAGAGGATGCAGCGTGGCAATTTATCTAGGCAGAATCAGTTAGTTTCTTTTTATTTTTAGAAAAGTGTGTTTAGTGTCTGATTAGGACTTATGTTTTTCCTTTTATCTTTAGGAAAGTTTGTGTCATGTCCAAGTAGGACTCATATTGGCCTGAGGGTATAAATATGTACACCCGGGGTCTTTGTAATCTATCTCTCGATCAATACAACTACTCTCGACGCATCGCCACCCTTTTTCCGAGGCTTTATCACCGGCAGAACTCGACACCTGACGCGGGGCTGCATCGGCTTCGATTTTCGGTGAAGGGGTAAGCCCTACGTTCCATCGGCCCCAGTAAATATATCGGCTACATTGATGTTGTTCAAGGTTGCATCGCTTCGACCTCTTGGATTGCTCTGGTTTGGTTGATATATTTGCCTATTTGATATTTGGATTCTATCTTTAATAGCATTGTGTTTAGAGACGCATCGGTAGCTGGGACTGTCTCGGTTAGGTCTGATCTTCTATCTTAGCCAATATATCTCTACAATCACAATGATACTTTAGATAGATTTGTTATATCCATCATGTTAGACAGATTCATCGGCTCATTGAGTATTAGATTATTATATACAATCTCGTTCTGCATTAGTTAGGTTCGACCTACTAGATTGTTGTTGATAATCTAAGTCTTGTTAAGTCGATAGGTTCATGCTAATGTTTCATCGGAGAGTTAGCCGATCTTATCCGATGTGTTAAATTTCTCTTTAATGATTTTACTGTCTTGGGTTAAATTTAACACATGACCACCCTGAAAATCAATCAAAGGCCCGATTGTTTAGACCTTTCATACTTAGTGCTGCATCAATTGGATTTGACCTACTAAGTCGTGCTTGGAATTGTAAGAACTAACTTGCTCTTTGATTGCCAATAACGATAGCATCGGGGTTTCAGCCGATGAGTTATCTGGGCAGTGTTGCATCGGCTTATAAAGATTACATACAAGTTGGTTTTAACCGATGACAATAAATGCTTCATTGATTATTTAATCATTTGGATTTAACGACATCAGATCTCCAGCCAATGTATGCTTTAACCTTCGGATCAACATTTATTCTATCATATCATTATTGGTCGATTGGTTTCTATTGAATTATATTGTTGTATTATTACAAGTTTTTACTGCTTGTCCGATTGCTTTTATATCATTTATCTAAGTGTCAGAATCTACATCAGACATATAGTCGATTGCTCAAATTCCTATCAACATCAGCTAGTATCGCTACATCGGTTAGTATTGCTCCATCGGCTTGTCAACCAATCATCTATTTGATTGTCAATTTATATATCTTGTCAATTGCAGGATCAAACTAACTGGCACGCCCGTATCCCATCAATATTTTAGGACCTGCACTGAAGCTAAGTAGATCTCCTAGGCCTTCGTGTGCTACACGCAGGATCTACGTCAACACATCTTTTGGCACACCTGACGGGACAGATTTTGTGTCAACAGCAAGGCGTAGAAACGCTGGCGGTGTCATGTCGCTTATAGAAATAGGGGCGGTGCGATGTGTCCCACGCTGGTGGGTGATCTACGACTTCACCGCTAAGAAAAGAAAATCAGCGGTGGCCCTATCGTGATTGGCTTGGGCCCACCAAGCCCATTTTCAAACAGATGGCAAGAGGAGCAAGACATAGTTGTCTCGGGGCTTCCTAGCAGAGTGCCCGAGGCATGGTAAAAACAAGCCGCCGTGGTAACCCTTTCATTAAGTCTAGGATGTCAGAGGAGATAATGACAAGACATAGCATAGATGTTTCCTATGTGATAACAGCGTTGTATACCCCCTTCCGACTATAAAAGGAGGGGTCATGCCACTAAGATGGGGGATGATTTTGGCTAACGAGAAATTGGAGACAAAAACCTTAGATAGAGCAACTCTAGCACAGACTTATCTTGTAAGCTTTTATCGTACACTCTTGCATCCTAATAGTCCCAAAGACAGAAATAGGATATTACGCTTCCGAGCGGCCTGAACATGTATATGTTTTGTGTTCATATTTGTTTGTTTTACATATTTTCACGTACCACACGCGCCACGTGCTCGATCCCTACTTGTACGCTGGTCGAATCTTCAAAGAAGGGGTCTTCTATTCCCCGTTGTGGGAGTACCACTCTCCAACAGCTATCATCTACGATGGAGGAGAATAGGACAGAGGCGAGGGAAAGGGGCCAGTTGGGCTGGCCAGGTGGAGCTCCCGGAGAAGAAGGGAGGCACGACGAAGGCCGAATCGAAGGAAGAGTGGCTCCTCTCTTTTTCCTCCTCTCCCTCCTTGTCTCCTCTGCCTCAGCCGTTACGAGGAGGAGCTACTGCGGCACGTGAGACTGGACAGTACGCGTGCTGCGTCACATCCATGCCCATCCGGAGCTCGTGTTCCGAAAACTCCACACCAACGCTCTTGTTTGCGACCAGCTGGAGCGGCTCGGCCTCATAGCTCGCATGGTCGCTGGCACCGCGTTGTCGTTGACGTCAGCTCCAACCTGCCCCTCTTCGTCGTCCTCCTCACCTACATGGACACCATCCCCATCCGGTTGAAGAGAAAAGAGATAAGAGATAAGTGAAGAGAGAGGGGGGGTGAAGAGGCCTTGATATGTGGGATCCATGCTGACTCAGCGTTGTTAACTCGAGTCAAATTGTCATGTCGAACAAAATCACTCGTTATATTGTCATGAGACCTATATTGCATCGATTTTGATAGTTGAGAAACCCATAATATCTAGTATTTCGATCTAAGGACGAATATCGAACTTATAGTGAACTTATAGTGAACTCGCTGTCAACGTAAGAACCTATAGTGAACTTATTCTGAATCCCACGAACGTCCAGTGCTACAGTCTGCGAGACAGTGACAACGTGGGCCACAACGGGATTATCACGAACACGCTTGCTGTCAGAAATTAGTTGGGCCGGCTAATGAGTGGATCGTGATAGCCCATAGCGGCAGTTGCAGTGCCACCTTGGGAGTCGGGATCTCGAGCTGGCCAGTGGACATCGGTGGCTGTACCTTCACATCTCTAGTTCTCCACGCCACCTGATGTACTCCCTATGGCTGCGTTCGACAAAGCTACAAAACGGAAGATAAAAGATAAAAATTATCGTGGCACGTTTTTCAAACTGCTAAACGATGCGTTTTTGTTAACACCAGAATTTGGTAAGCCCCGGAGTCCTCATCGACCCAGGATCCATATCGGCTCAAGGTTGGTATCGGCCTAGAGTCTTATATCGGCCGATGGGAGTTTTCTTAAACCAATCACCAACAGCAGTCGGATTCTTGTTAGATTCGGGAAGATCTTATCCAGAGAAGACCGAGTTTGAGGAGGATGCGGCTTGTATCTATTAATTAGAAAGAATTTGTTAGTTTCCTTTTTATCTTTAGGAAAATGTGTTTAGTGTCCAATAAGGATTTTATCTGTTTCCTTTTATCTTTAGGAAAGTTTGAGTCGTATTCTGTTAGGATCTTTGTTAGCCTATGGGTATAAATATGTAAGCCCGAGGTTCATGTAATTTTCATCTCACGATCAATACAACTTCGGCGCATCGCCAACCTTTACTTTTCGTCTTCTTTGGCAAGTTCATGACCTTCCCGCGAGGGGTAAGTCTCGTTATGGCTGCCTGTGCTGTCGGGGCTAGGGCTTCGACGTTCTGATCTCGTCAACGTAAGCACCTACTATCATATATCTTAGTCAATCTGGTTTGGCGTCTCGATTTAGTCGTATCGGCCGTGATTCGTTTTAGGATTTACGCCGGTATCGACTAAATTGTCTCGCTAGATTAGATTGGCTAAGGTATCCACCACCCCGAAAATCAGTCGAGGGCTTGATTGTCTAGATCTTGCGTTTCTTTTCATACTTAGTGCCGCTAAGTCGTGATTAGAACCGTAATCTCTAGCCTGCCTGTCGATTGCCAATAAGGGTTTCACCGGGGTTTCAGCCGGTTAATTATCTGGACATTGCATCGGCCCAAGAGTTTTACATATAGATTGGATCTGGCCAATGACAACAGAGTATTTATTGTTTATATGCTTATTGAGAGTTTATGTCATCGGACCTCTAGCCGATGTATGCTTTAATCCTCAGATCAATGTTTATTTTATATTTGGATTATGCTATATCACATTGCTATATCATCATGTTATCATCGGCCGACCGGTTGTTTTGGCTATCGGCCTAGACCTTCCGTTCTGTTATTTTCCATATCTTGTCAGTGGCAGGATCAAACTGACTGGCACGTCCGCGCTTCATCAATTTTAGGACCTGCACTGGAGCTAAGCAGATCTCCCAGGCCTTCGTGTGTCCGCGCACCGGATCCACATCGGCGGTACGGATTCGGCGTCAACAGTTTCGTACGAAAATTTTTTATATGAAAGTTGTTCTAAAATATCAGATAAATTTATTTTTTAAGTTTGTAATAATTAAAACTTAATTAATCGCACATTAATATCACCTCGTTTTATGTGAAACACTTTATTTTCATCTTTATCTTTATCTTCAGGAGATTCAAACACCACCATGTCTCATAATATAAAAAATTATTATTTTTTAAATAAAATTAAAAATAGCAAAAAGATATTAAAATATCCTTATGAAATATAATTTTAATTGTGGGTGAGTGGGTAGTTAAGGAATAAAATAGGTAGAAATTTAAATTAATATTGATGGATGTGACAAGTAATATACCAAAAACAAATAGAAAAAACAAAATCTCTTATTATATTATTATACTTATAAGAGACGAAAAAAGTGCTATCAACCATCAAAATTCGATCAACCACGTTACTGCATACATTTGCGTGCATAGAGAGCACAAAGAGGAACACTACAATTCCCACCGTAATAAAAGAAAATTATCCGAATAGTTGGTTCAAGTTTCAAATAGGAAAAAAATCAAATAGTTGGGAAATTTCCAGGGCTTTCTTTTGTTTGTAGAAATTTCTAGCAAAAATAGAGTATTCTAACCTTGGCTATCAAATCAAAAATCATATAAACTAACAGGGTAACTATGCAATTACGTGGCTAACACCTATATAAAATTAAATTTTTTTTACACGTGATTTTTAAAAGAAATTATTATATAGTCATTTCATTGTCTTAGGATTTTAGAAAATTGAACCTTAGAATCATTGGATTTCAAGTTTTATAGTATTTTTTAAAAAAAGTCACATTAACCACCACCCACCCTTTTTTCCCTCCTGTTTACTTGCTTGCAAATTCGTCATGGCTTCTATTCATTTTTCTTAAACCTATCAAAATTAAACCTTACAATCTTTAGAGTTAGTTCATTGTCTCAAGTTTCCTTTCTATAGTTTTTTGAAGTCTTCTTGAACGTTGCCACCTTACTGCTCAACGGTCCGTTCATTGCATCTCTCTTTTATTGTCATTGTCATTTTAAACATCGAACCTGATCACCGTTGGAGGTTTCTTTCTTAGTTTTCAGAAGTCCCATCAAGCGCCACCACCCTATTTATTGTTATTGGGATTTTAAAAACAAACCTAATCGTCATTGAGGTTCTGTTTTTATACTTCTCAGATGCCCCGTCAACTACCATCAACCTACTCTTTTATGATCACTCGTTGCCCCTTCTTATTATATTAGTATTTTAAAAATCGAACCTGGTCGTTGTTGGGTTTCCCATTTTAAAGCTTTTAGAAGCCTTGCTAGCCGTCTTTAATCTACTCTATTGCCATCCCTCGACTTGTCATCTCAATAATATAATATTATTCATTTTTATTTTTTATTTAAAATTTTAATTAATAACAACTCCAAAACTGAATTCCTATATCCACACAAGCTATCTCATATATTTTTTTTTCTATATTTTCCAATCCACCATGTTATGTATACATTTCTATCATGTTAATGTCTTTTTTCTGTTTTCAATAACAAATGATCCGAGCAATAAGCATACCCAGTACTACACTTAGGCTTTGTTCGTTTCAGTGTGTTTCTAACACACTGAGTGTGCACGAAAAACAAAATGGTCCATTAGCGCGTGATTAATTAAGTATTAGCTAATTTTTTTTAAAAAAATTGATTAATTTGATTTTTTTAAAGTAATTTTTGTATAGATTTTTTTTAAAAAAAACATACTGTTCAGTAGTTTGAAAAGCGTGTGCGCAGAAAAAAAGTGGTGTGTTGGAAAGATAGTTGAAAAACTGAGCCTTATTCTTTCCCCTACGATCGCAATAGTACAAAGCTTGATTCCTCTCACGACGGTCGCTACTAGTACCATAATTTGTTGGGCATTCACTTTACACATGAGGATTAAAGTGTTCTCTAGTGCTGGTTGCCTCCTAATCACCATCCCCGGACTGACGGACGTCGACCTCGCCTAGATTTTCTATCGAATTATTGGAGGGTGCCGGTCCCAACCGCAATCCAACGGAACCGGCCTTTTCCTCCTCAGTCCTCACCCTACTCCTGTTTGCTGTGCGTGTGCTTCGCAAAGCCTGCCCACTTGACCGCCCACGCACGACGAATTGAGGATGAAACCCCCATCCCCTCGCGACGCACGCACCGTCGTCCCCCGCTGACGCGTGAGCCCGTGTCGTGTGTCAGCGGGAGGAGTGGGGAAAGGCGGGTGGGTGGCTTCGCGTGCGTGCGTGCGAGCGAGCGAGCGACGAGGAGAGGAGCTGAACTTTCACTTTGATCACGACGGCCCCGCTTGCGCACTCCACCGCTGGGCACCGCACCGGACCGCGCCCCCAAACTCCTATCCGATCTGCCTACCTCTTTTGCCATCCCACCCCTTGCTCTTTGCGCTTTATTCTTTCTTTCCTGAAAGCCCCAACCGTCGTCCGCAGAATTACGTCCTGGCCCAGGATGTTAAACCTTCCTTCTTATATATCGTTCCAATGAAGTAGAAAACAGCTTGTAATTTTAGAAAATACTATATGATTTGTGTATGTTTATCTAAAATAAACTTCTATATAAAATATGTATAAAATAGACGTCGAATCATAGCTATGTAGATAGAACTCCGCTACCAATAATATCATGTCATGAAGGCGTATGGAGAGGTCTGTCTTTATGAGATTTCCTTTTCAAAAAAAGTATCGAGGAAAATAAAGTTATAGCCATAAATTGGATGTGCAAATGTGCAATATAAAAGCAAAACGGTATAACTGAAAAGCCACTTTATTTGTTCACATTATGTAGCATCATCCTTTGGAAAAGAAAAGAAAAAGGGGCAGTGGAAATACTTACAATATTTGCCAATTGTAGGGACCTGCGGGCAAAAGGTATCACAAACCTCAAAGCCGTCAAACGCGTCGTGATGCCAATTGAAGTTAGAAAAAAAAAAGTTGGGAAATGAAGTCCACCACCAACCTACTCGCCGGCGCCGGCGGCTCCGTCGCGCCACCAACGGCTGCCACGGCGCCGACGCTGACCATGGAGGTGGGCGAGCCCTCTGGCGACCTCGTCGGCGGGGCCGATGGCGCCGGAGCTGGAGGAGACGGGGATCCCCGCGACGCTCTCCTCCGGCTGGTTGCTCTCGGCGACCGCATGGCTGCCGTCCGGCGCCGCATCGCCGCATCCATATCCGGAGAATCCGGGCCCCTCTCTTCCTCCGACATCCACACCGTCTCCTCCGAGATCTCCTCCGCCGCCCACCTCGTCGTCCTCAACGCCGCTTCCCTCCTCTCTTCCACCGTCCCCTTCCCATCTCCACCTCCACCTCCGGCGCCTCCCGCTATCGTCCAGGAGCTCCCCCCCGTGGTGGTCTCCGTCCCTCAAGAACTCCCGCAAGAAGCAGCCAAGGGCGACGGCGACTTCGACGTCGTGGAGCTCGACGCCTCCGAGCTGCTCGCGGAGCACGTGCACTTCTGCGACATCTGCGGCAAGGGGTTCCGCCGCGACGCCAACCTCCGGATGCACATGCGCGCCCACGGCGACCGCTTCAAGACCCTGGACGCGCTCTCCCGGCCCGGTCAGCCGAAGCCGCCTGCCGGCCGGGAGGTGCGGTTCTCGTGCCCCTACGCCGGCTGCAACCGGAACCGCGCGCACCGCCGCTTCCGGCCGCTCAAGTCGGCCGTGTGCGCGCGCAACCACTTCCGGCGAAGCCACTGCCCCAAGCTCTACGCCTGCGAGCGCTGCGGCGGCAAGAAGCGTTTCGCCGTCCTTGCCGACCTCCGGAGCCACCTCCGCCACTGCGGCGAGGAGGCGCAGTGGCGCTGCTCCTGCGGCACCACCTTCTCCCGCAAGGACAAGTTGTTCGGCCATCTTGCTCTCTTCGAAGGCCACACGCCGGCGATCGCCGAGCCGAATAAGGGTGTGGCGACAGCGGCTGCAGAGGCATCGATTTCTATGATGGAGGAAGGAGTTGAAGCGAATTGTGACCGGGAGGAGGATGAGGAAGGTGGTTTTGATCCGGAGTTCTTCCAGGAGTGGATGGAGGAGCTCAGAGGTGGTACTGTTGCCCCCAATTGGTCTGGGCCGTCAGAAGCTGGACATTAGCAGTGCAGCAAGAGCAATCTGGGTAAGAGCTGCTTTATCTTCCTGCCATTTTGTTGTTAATATACATATATTTAAGGAAATTTGGTTGAGATACTGTCATACTGATGGTAGGACTAATTAGCTAATAGAAACCCTTTCAAAGGCAGAAAGAAGGAAAATGAAAAGACGAATTGTTACATTGTTCTGCTAATCACTGAAATTATGATGTAATGGATGTGTCGACTTGATAGACAAATCATCTTCATCTATGCAACTGAACTTCAGTATGTTAGATGTTCATGGAAAGATTGTTAGTCACCTTAATTTATAGTAGTGAGGCCTGGATGAACCTAGCTAGATGCAAGGTTGTAGGTAGAGAACTAAACTTAGTAAGTGGGTGAGGGAAATTTTGTGTGTGTTTAGCTGGTTCATTCCTCTGATTTTTTTAAAGCCTGTGTGAATAGAGCTTCAAATACTTAATCTTTTGCCTTTTCCTTCTTGAATATGGGACTTTCAAAGTATTCATGCTCGTGTTTAAGGTCAGGACGGCAAAGGGAGTATAACTAACTTTATGAGTGCAACCCTCGTAATATGCTGTATGGAAGGTCTTTCAACCTTCAATGGTTGCTGCCATTTTTGTGGGTTTGTCCTCACCAATGGCATTCCCATTTGTTTTGTGTTCTATTAATTAGGTAATAAATAGTTTATATTATCTCTAATGTGCTAGTATATATACTACCAATAGTTAGGGTTTGTGTACGTATGGAACTTCTTGCTAGCAGAAAAGATGATGTCATGCATGGCAGTATGGCACTTGTCTTGAATTTATTGGGCGTTTACCTGTTAGCGAGTACTGATAAAGATTTACGTATTTGTTGTGTAATCCTTCTGCTGACCAGTAAGGCAGTAATGTGATCTTTCTCCATTTAGTCTCTGTTGTCGCTTAGTGTCTTTGTTTTTGAACAAAAACAACCTTAGCTATTCCAAGTATCAAATCTGGGTTTTGTCACCTTTCCGCAACCATACTATGAGGAGCACATCACAAGCCACTTGTCCTCTGTTTTAAGGCGTTTCCCGCCTTTCTTTATATACTGCAAAGCTAACGGTTTTGTTGAAATATTATGTTTTCTTTTCCTCTACATATGCTTTCATCTCAATGCTTTTTAATGGCACTTATTTTTTCTTGCATATGCTTTTATTTCCCGTTGTGCAAAGATTGTGAAGTATCATGCATTTTATATTTTACCCTTTACCAATGCATTTGGGTATTTCACTTGGAAAGAAAGTTTTGTTTGTAAATTTCTTACTTTTCATCTTGCAAATGTTAAGAATGTCATCTGTTAAGAGAGATTGGTGTCCTTGTTCATCATACACTGGAGAGGAACATGGGTTATATTGCTCTTGCTCGTGTTTGTTAACTGTGGGATATACTGAATGAGATAAGTTCCTCATGATCGGATGAATCTGATGGTTTTCTGGTTCCTCACAGGAGGTAACAGGTCATCCTGAATTTTCAACAGGTTATGCATTCTACAGACCAAATTAGAAAAGGGCTTACCATACAGTACATAAATACATACTATTTGCAAAAATCAAATCTGGGAAGGATATTTTCATGAGGAATAAAGAGATCCATTGATTAACTTACATGTTTATTATATAACCATATTCGAAAGTTTTGTATCGTTTTGACTAATTGAATCCATATTATTTGGCGGCTGTGACTGAAAATTTCTTTGTTACAAACTATAATGTTTGCAAATTATGATCTCATTATTGAACATGTAATGCTATCTTGCAGGCTTATGGTATGAAGAGATGTGGCTAAGTGACTGGGAAGATGAATGAAGAAAGGGCTTGTGAAGAACAGAGAGGCTTCCTACCCCCTGCCCCCCTCCCCTCTCTCTCTCTCTCCTCTCTCCGCCTGGCCTCCCCATCTTTTACCGCTCGCTGTTGCTCTGGCTGTTATGCAACTCTCTCTTTTACCCGTGACAAGGAACTTTATAACCTGCAAAGTAGCGGTATCTGTTTCCGAAGCAGTCGAAATACCAAATGATGAAAGATATTAACCGTTGGTACATCGTGTTGTATGCTCATTGTGTATGTCTTTATGATTCAGCTTTCTACGGTAGTGTAGATACAAGTTTGTACACGTTACAATAGTATTAAACACAACACCAGCACCCAACACTGTAACGAACACCATACATTCTAGTAACCTGTACTAACCACTAGTACCCGGTTTTAGACGTTGGGCTACAGCGTTGTTTATTATTTTTAGATAAAAAAAGTTTTATTGATATACAATTAATATAAGACCACTTGTGGCCTTTCCATAACTAGAATATACAGAGTCTATAATTATTGAAAAAAAAAAGGAAGCGATAACAAATATCATGTCATGGCGAGCAACAATACATCAACGGTCCACATCTTCATTCTCCACCGTAGTAACACTTGGACCATAAGAAAGAACCTCCAACATCTCCAAAAAATATATATATGCATAGGCCATCATTGCCTCCAACCAGCGAACCATAGTTTTTCACTCCAAAGAACAAAATGTTTAAATTCTAGACGATGCCTTTAACAAAAATGCAAATGCAGCTATTGCTAGGTATAACTACCAAAGGCTAAACCTAAATATTTCGTATAGGAGTCGAGGGTACTCGATAAGCACCACTGAATCGAAATCTCCTAGTGCTATTGCTCCCTCTTTTCATGCCGCCGCCACCATACCTTCACGATCTACTCCAACTACAAAACGTGTCACACTACAATGATAGTGTCATGACCAAGCCAATAGACACACACCCAAAATCCATAAGAACCATTTAAAGAGTATGGATGGCTGACGTAGGCAATCTCATGATTCGAAACTAAGATGACACCAGTCTATGGTCATGTTTGAGGAATTTAAAATTCTGAGAAACAACTAGTGAGAGGCTAGCTGGTGAGAATCTGGAGAGGCTGAGAAATACTTCTAGTTTATTTTCTGGATTCTATAACTATAGTTTCTCAGAATCTGAGTAAAAATTTATACTGTTTGAAGGAGTTTCTGGCAACTAAAAAGTTTAGAAGAAGCTGCAGCTGCTAGAAACTTCTCCAAACATATTCTATAAGTCAGTAGGCCCCCTAATTAGTACGGAGTATATTGGATACACATACGGGCCAGGCCACCTTGTAGGCTTCTAGCCCCTTAAGCCCAGCTTCCGCGAAACGCACCCGCAAATCCAACGCACCAACAGCCCAGTTCTAGGATTTCAAGCGATCCGCCCCAATCCCATATTCCTATTCCCCCGCCGGCGTACGTCTACGTGCTCAACAAACCGCCGGCCGCGCTCCTAGCTCGTCCATCACACGCACGATGCACCCAGCCGCTAGTCACACTAGGTAGTATTTGCTTGAACCGATGTGCACACATCGATCGCTGTCTCGGCAGGTTTCTAGGCGGTGGCGTGGCGTGCGCGTGCCGCCCCGCCCATATCCAGGGGGGCCAGCTTGTCGCACGGCACGCCGAGCTCCATCGATCGATCGATCGATCGCCCGTCCGCCCGCCCGCGCGCGGCGTCCGCGCTGAAACTCATGACGCTGTCTCTCGCGATCGACTGCGATGATGCGCGTGCCCCGTTTCCTGCGTACGTCGATCGGCGCCGTCGTCGGCTGGAAGCTAGCAGCGGCGAGGGCGAGGCTCTACAGGGAATAATAATATGCTCACGTCGTCGTGGCAGCTAGGCTCGTAGGCTTATTAACGAGGTTCATGGGTTGATCACGATCGAGCCTGGAAACAGGCGCCGGATAAACATCCGCACTCTTGCAGCCTTGCGGCGACGGGACTGTGTACTACGTATACGTCGTCCCAGACACACCCAGTTTTCCCTGCCTAAAACTCGCCATGGTTTTACACCTAGCTTGATCGGTTTTTGCTGCCAATGTAAGACCGATTAGCACGTATGAGTAGTAAGTAGCAGCAGTACACGCCAGATCAATATGGCTATCTCATTCTCTGATTAAGTATGCCCTCTCGGGTCACATGGATAATAATAAGCCCCCACTGAAAACTGTCAGATACGGACCTCTTCGATGTAGTACTTGACTACTTGTGCAAGTTAATTACATCGTGTTCATTACTTTCTTTAATCAGCTTGGGTGTGTTCATTACTTTCTTTAATCAGCTTGGGCTATCATGTTTGCTTGGTACAGGAATGATGCAACCATGAAACCGGCCATCTCGTTTTAAAAGTCCAAATGGCTGACGTGAATGCAACTGCCTCGCTTCATTTCGCTTTTCGCTGACGACTTCGGCGACCTGTTGATTATTCAGAGCCCCTGTTTGCAGTTACCTGAGAAACAGCCACGACTCAAGTTATTCAGTGGGCATTAGGATAAGTTCCTTAAACAGTTAATCTGTACTAAAATCCAACAACAATCCATCCAAGCAAGCAAAATCTCAAGGGAAAAAAGGTTCACCGGCCATTTCTAAACGCGTATAGTATCACGTCTATCCAAAGCATAGTGTAATTATAACCAAACTTTTAGCCCGTCATTTGGTCTCTCTAGGACTCTAGGTGATTGGATTTGAGCCAAGGATTTATATATAGTCACACTTCATATGACATCCCCATTTCGATACTGAAACAATGCACACCGTGACAAAAATATATCTATTTGGTATTGTTTTTTGGCTCGCGAGTTGTCATGCCCATGCCAATGGCAGCCCGACACATCAACGGCCGTGACAAATAATATATCCGATGACTGCTTCGCCACTGGACCGCCCAAAAACTGCTACTTATCAGGGTGATGCACGAACGTTGGCGGCTTTCACTTGTATTTGGCATCATCTAGGGCTAGCTAGCTTGGACATGATATGTATTTCGAACGATATGGCCGAATCCAAATTACCTAAAGCACCTGTACAAACGGATCGAGATAACGACTTGATGGAAGCAACTGAAAAATTCCCAAACTTCCATTGGATCGCGAGCAGATATACTAGTCGTAGACTCGCATGGGATCACTCGCGACGGTCCAGATCGAACACGCTGTCTCTTTCACTCGCTCACCTGCTCCATGCTCACCCAGTACTACTAGTTCGATTATTCTACACTATCCTGATGTTATTTGCTAATCCCGATGCGTCACTGCACTGAAAGTCTGAAACCCTTTAATCCCCCTGCTATAAAATCGCTCTGCTTTACTGCGGTTTCTGGCATTGCCTGTGCGCCGCGCCGCGCTGCGTACGTGACAGCACAAGCGACGCCACCTCTGTCCCCCCCCCCCCCCCCCCCCCCCCGGCGCACGCGCGCGACACCAGATGTTGCCGTCCAGGCCGAGGTGAGCGCGCGAAACCATCTCTCTGCCTCCATTTTTTTAACTCGGCGATCGAGCGATCAAGCATTCTGAACTGACTGGGCGATCGCCGTGCAGATCCGGGTCCTGGGGAGGCGGGACGCGGAGTTCTCCGGTGTCCACGCCGAGGTCTCGCCACGAGCGCAGCAAGTCCGTCGCCACCTTCTCGCCGTCGTCTCCCGAGGTGCGTCTCCTGATCGTGCGTGAGAGTTGTGTTTGATCGGCGGTGGTGACGCGAGATGAATTGGCTGGTGCAGAGTTACGGTGGCGGCGGCGTGATGGAGGAGGAGCTCCGGGCGGAGAGGGAGGAGAAGACGCGCGCGCTGCAAGAACTCGATGGGTTGCGGCAGAGCGACGGTGGTGTGGACAAAGAAGTGTGCAGCGACGCGGCGTGCTCCGACGAACGGGTGCGGCTCCTGGAGCGGGAGGTGGCGACGGCGAAGGCGACGGAGATGAAGATGCTGGAGTCGCTGATCCAGCAGACGAAGGACATGGAACAGGCGAAGATCGCGCTCGAGGAGGCTAAACTCGAGGTCGCCACGCTGCGGCAGCAGGGACGTCAGGGACGCGCCCCTGCCGCCGAGCCAGCCGCCCAGTGGAGCGTCATGGACCTCATGTTCGGCGGCGTCGACGAGGAGATCAACGGGCTGAGAAGCAAGCTCCGGGCGGCCGTGCAGGCGGAGGAGAAGAGCAGGAAGGCGGCCAACGACCTCACCGCCGCGCTCTCCGCCGTCACCATGGAGGCCAAGCAGGTGAAGGCGTGGCTGTCCGACGCGCAGGCCGAGCTGGAGGACGCCAACGCCGAGGTCGAGCGGCTAAGGGAGTCGCTCCATACCGCCGAGGCGGAGCTTTGGTCGACGACCGAGCAGCTCGACGGCCTCACGTCGGACTGGAAGGAGGCCGCCGCCGCGTGGCGCGCCAGGGAGAAGGTGCTTCTCGCGCGCGTCCTGGCGGCCGAGGACGAGGCCCACGCGACCGGGCAAGAGAACGTCGAGCTCGCCGAGCTGCACCGGGTGGTCGACGACGAGAACGGCAGCCTGCGTCGCGCGCTGGAGCGAGCCGTCGAAGAGGTCAACGCGGCGAACGAGTCGCTCGAGCTCGCCACCGGCGAGAACTCCAAGCTTCAGGACGCCGTCGCCGAGAAAGAGAGCGCCATGGAAGCACTACGTCAGGAGAACGAGAGCCTCAAGGCCAGCGAGGCCGAGGCGTGCGGGCGCGCCAAGGAGCTCGACGGCCAGCTCGTGGCAGCACGGAAGGCCGCCAATCATGGCGCCGGCGAGCTCGCGGCGGACCCCTTGTCGCTGCAGAAGTGGAGAGGCGACATGCATGGCAAGCTCAGCGCCGCGTTCTTGGACTCCAACAGGGTGATCGCGAGCAGGAAGGACCGGATGTTCGCGTCGCTCAGCAACATCGCCGAGCTCAAGTCGGCGGCGGCCGCGGCGGCCATGGATGATTTCGACTACGAGTTCGACCACTTCGACGGCGGGCAGTACGGCGACCTGGACCACGCCATGAAGCAGAAGAAGAGGAGGTCGATCCTAAGGAAGTTCGGGGATTTCTTCCGGAGGAGAAGCTTGTACAAGCGCAACTTAGCGCCGGTGATTCACTACTAGTAGATACTTAGATTGATCTATAGATAGATGTTGTAACGTGTTGCGTGATGCTTGTATGGCACGTGTTTGATTGAAATGATTAGCAAAAGCAGCCGAATAAATGAGGAGAACATCATCGTGTCATGCGTGTTGTCTTCATATCTCCTTCCTGCCTGCTCGAAAATTTGATCATTGTGTATGGAACCACGCAGGTTTATCTGAAATCCGAAGGAGGGTAGGAGAAAAGACACTCAGAGAATGACGTGACAAGATCATGAGTTGGAGGAAGACGATGTATGATATTGTTTGACATGCTGTCCACAAAACCTGCTTTGCATTTTATAGATACATGCATAATTAATTAGTGGATTAATGATCATGCCAGTAAGTCAAATTTGAGTGGTGTCAGTGCATTTTTGAGTCGGTTTTGTTATTTTAACTGTGATAAATTTTTAGGCTATTATCTTTCACTTTTTTATCTAAAGATATTACATCAAGATTTGTGTTCTTATATATTTAACTTACAGTTACAGTCAGTTACATAGCACTTACATAGTTGCAGGGCACCAAAATTAGATTTTTACCACATATTTTTTTTTCTAAATTTATGATTTTTGACATGGTTGTTTTTTTATTATTTCATTTAAAACGGATTATTTTCATTAGTTAAAAATTCTGCAAGATTCAAATCTATAATCTATTAAAAGATCAATAGATAATCCCTTTATGAGTTACTCGAAAATTTCCATGTGGACACTGCGGTTTGTCCTGGACGAGACATCAGTTGATCAAACGACGTTGCGAGCGCATGGATTTGTGTTGGGCTTATGGTTTCCGGACGGACATTGGACACCGCCATTACGACTTTTTAAGGCCCAGCTGCTGCAGTACGATTATTCTGAGGCCACCAGGCCGCCCATCGTCTTCGGCTCCGCAGGCCTCATTGACTTCTGTTGTCCGATGCGCCGCCGCCGCCTGACTCCCGCAACTCCTCCCGGCAGCCTGGCGACCTCACCTTCCACAACCCGTCCCCTTCCTCCTCCTGGGCGAAACACTGGTGAACTCGATGCCGGCATATTCGACACCGACAAGCTCAACGATTGTCTCCTGTTCGGCGAGCTTGTCTTGACGATCAAGTTAATTATGAGTTGTCCCGTCATTTCCTACGGATGACGATGCCATCGCTACCTCACTGTACCAACCTCCGCCCAACCTCCGCCCACTATCGTTGCATGAACGGTTGGAATCAGTAGCATCTCTTTGAAAACGACTCTCATCATTAATAATTAATTATATTTATCAATTTAACTATTCAGTGTTGATATCAATACAACGTTAAAAACATTATAAAAATCAAATTTTATATATGGTTGGAATTGATAATTGTCTGAAACGGTACCACTTATATTGAAACGATGCTCAGTCGACCGTGGCTATTTTCATCCCTTTCCTTGTTCAACCCAACTAGAGCACCATTCTATCATGCTGCTGATCCTGTGCTCATCACTATCCCCTGATTGGTCGCCAGACCACCATTTTATCAGCCATCCCTCTCTCCCCAATTTCTCCTTGAGGCCGACCCCATCCCATCATCGTAGAACCCTCATCATATTTAGTTAGGCGATGCTCGTGCTCGTCTTGACGTATTTGTCAAAATCCGTTTATTGCATGCACATGTTTACCAATTAGGATTCTTGAAATGTGCTTAGTGAATTTGCACAATCACTCCACTCCGATTTTTATCGTGGTTATCTGCTCGATACTCACAAGTCGTGACTAACCATCGTCTATGCTTTTTTAATAGATGATTACCTACTTAAAACGGTGGATAATAAGCCAACTCGGCTCGTTTGAACTCATTACCTTAACAAGCCAACTCGAATTGGCATGTTAACCTTAATGAGCTAAAACGCTAGCTCTGAGCTAGTTCGTAAGCTAGTTAGGCTCGTTTAACGAGCTGTATCTCATTTATCAACCTTTACAAATTTGAATTTACAATTTTATCATATATTATGTAATAATAAACACTAATTAATAAAGAACTTAATAAATACAATTAGGTTGTATGTATTTAAAAGAGTGTACACTAGTTCTTACAAGTTAAAAGTCTAGCTTAGCTCAACTCATTATGATTATGAGTTCAAGTGTTCCACCCAATACAATGCGAGTTAATCCGAGTGACAAATTTTTACCTGTTTTTTTTTCACTCACCCCTGCCACTCACACCTTACCACACAAGACAGCGAGAGTGCTTCTGCCAGTTATCCGGTACTGGATCGGGCTGTGCGGGATTGTTCAATCTGACCCGCTCGCGTGTTGTCGAGAGAATTGGTACTACTTGTTTATATGGTAATTTTTTTTCTCACACTTCTATATTCTTCTATATTGAGCGCATCACAGCGGATTGATTTGTCGGTACTAATCGTTCCTAGCCTTGTTCAATGATTCCTTCTTTTGATCTGGAATATCTTTCAAAAATAAACACAGTACATTATCCGAATTATCTAATCCCATGAGTGTCATGCGTGCATGGCAGTAAGGGCACACCTAGGCCCCGCATGGTGCTACGCAATCTCATCATTTGCCTATTTGCTTGGACCCGATAAAGATGAGTTTTCTCTGCATTATTATTTTCTGTTTTGCATCATCAACATAGAATTGAGCCGCCACTTAAAATTAAAGAGTAGTATTGCAGATGATCTATTTCCCGCGGAGCATCTGCGAACTGCGATCGACATCCAGCTTCAGCTTGTCATGCCGCTCGAGAACCCTCGTACGACGTGCGCCCGTGTGGCTCACTTATTTTTCGCCCGTGTTGCCGTGCCGGAAATCATTTTTTTTCCACGTCGGCGGCGAACGATCCTGACGTCGCGCGTGCTGTCACCCACACGTAAAAAAAGGGAACCCTCTGAGCGTCGTCGTCGTCACCGGATTCGGAATCACCCGTCGGGACTCGGGAGGGAGAAGAGATAGGAGTACGAGCTGGAAAAGGAAACGAAGTTAAAAGAAAAGGAAACGAAGTTAAAAGTGAGCTCCGCTTCTCGCTGGACCCTCAAAAAAGGAAAAAAAAAAGAAGCGTGGGTGGGCCCCGCCGTTTTGCACCGGTTGGCCAGGTCGGCCCGGTCAAATCTCATCCAGATCCAGTGGCTCTCGCGGGTCATCGTCATCGCTCGCGGCAGCCGGCTCTTCTTTTTCTTTGGTCTTTGCCTTGCCCTGATCGGGGAGTGGGTCCGGTCTCCGTGAGACGGCAACTTATCGGGTGTCTGGTGTGGCGACCCGTGCCCGGGAACGAATCCAACATTACAACACTCGACTCAGCTGAGCTTTGGTTTGTTACGTGCGCTTTTTGGGGCGGCTAATGATATACATATGCTAATGACACGTGATGATGCACTATTTCCACCTAGTAATTATTAAGTACGGTTCGTCTTAAATTATGAAGTTAGTGGTTATCTTTGATCGATCCAATTTGTCGCCAAAGAGATTCTATGCCCGCACTTTGTTTTATTTAAAAAAAGATTCTGTGCACGCACGACAGGATTACAAATTTGTACAAAAGAGTCCATACTGTGCACAATAAGTTAATTTTAATCTTATATTTCAACATTATCAGGTTAAGAAAATATGAAAATTAAGATTGCTAAAGTATATCTTTGTATTTGTCAATTCAAATTTTGGTAACGGAAGAAAGCTAATATTAAAATTTGGAGCAAAGTAAAACTTTGTATTTATTCGTTTCGGAATTCATAAAAAAAGCTAAAATCAGTAAAATGATTCTATAATGGTTTAGGATTAGTTATGCAAATGTATGCAGCACTAGCCAATAATGCCACGTAGGTGTATCGGTCCCTATATTGTCATAATCTTTTCATCATCCACTAGTTATTGAAAAGTTTTTTTTTTACTTGGACGATACTCAGTGATAAATACTTGATCTCACTAATTTTTATTTAGGAAGTTTTGCTCATTATAAACTTGTAATGTGCATAACTTTGTTAGTACATCATTCTTTTTATCTTTTGTTAGTACATCATTGCAACAGAAAGAGTTTGTAGTTATACAGTATTGAAAAAAAAATCGAAATCATATACTCCCTATGTCTCAATATATAATAATTTAGGATAAATCCCATCCTAAAACTATGAACTGAATACATATCCGACGGATTACTTATTCTGTAGCGGATCCGGGCAAGATCGGATGGACGCAAACCCACCAAGACGAGAGTACGAGACGAGACCGCCGGGAACCTGCGTGCCGTGTGTGCGCGTGCTGGTGGCCCGTGGCCGTGCGTTATAAAATTACGCGCTCCGCCTCGCCCTCTTTTTCCACACCCACACCAACCCCATCCCTAATCACCACCACCCCCACCCTCGAACCGCCACCAAAAGCCCCCAAACTTCCGATTTCCGAAGGGCATCAAGCTCGCTCGCTCGCTCGCTCGCCCGCCCGCCGCCGCGGACTTCGCCGGAGGGGGAGAAGCCCGCGCGCACGTACGAGGTGAGGCATTCCCTCCTGTTCCTCCCGCGACGTGTCGGGGACGGCCTCTGTGGGGGCTCGAGATCAGCTCCCCGTCCGGCTGCCCCTGTTTCGGCCTGGTCCAGATCTTAGCGTCGCGCCGCGTCTTCTGGGTTGGAAATTTGAGTCGTTTTTTTTGGTTCGGGATGATGATGTGCGGTTGCTGAATTTTGGTGCTCTCCGGCGTTTGATTGCAGGCTGCTCGTTCCGTTGGAAGGGAGCATCGGGATGGCGTCGATTTCGCCGCCGTCTTCATCTGTCGCCGCCCTCCGCGGCTACCCGTGAGTTCTCTGCCTCCACTCTCTGCTACGCCATGATTGTGCTTGCCCGCGCATTTGGAGCTGGTTACCCTTCCGGATTCTTTCCGGTTGGATATGCCTTTTGCTAAGGCCTCACTTTTTTTAAAAAAAAATATTTTGATTGATTTGACGACTGGTAAATTAGTTTCATGGAAGCATCTGTTTGAAGTGAATTAGTAACGGGCGAGCTGTTGAACGGAAAAGATAATACAGTTGCAATCAGGTCGTAAGAACCTTCGAAGATACCACTACGAATGAACTATGGAGGAACACTAAAATTTACTCATTCCTTTTTAATGAGAATAGGGATACTTAAATAAGAGTTTATATATATTAATTGCTGAATCTGATTGATTCTACCTGCTTCTGTTTGTGTAAATGCAGGGTGCAGTTCTTGAAAGGCGGTGCAGTCTCCAAGGAAGCAAAGGGATCAATTTCCTTCTCACCTGTCGCAAATTCAAATAATGCCAATGTGAAATTTACAGGCTTGAGGGTAGCAGCATCATTGAAAAGGGATGCTGCTTTTCCAGGCGACGGTTACTCAGGGAGTGATAACACGGTGTTACCAAAGAGCACTTCTGTTCGTGGCCAGGACCATCCAACTGCTAACTCTGTACTCCCAACGGAATCCGTCATCGTGCCAGAAATCAATAATGTTAGTTTGAAACGTGTTGCGGACATGTTCTCAGATGAGGACAAAGACACTGAACTAGATTTGGATAGCCCAACTGAGGGCTTCTCGTCTATTTCGGAGGCCATCAAGGATATTCAACGAGGAAAAGTCTGTATATGCTAACCATTTACTCATTTCATGTCTTGTCTGTTTCTGTTCTATGGAATTCTCCTGACACCAGGTTGCTCTTGTAGCTTGTGATTGTTGTTGACGATGAATCAAGAGAAAATGAGGGAGATCTTATAATGGCTGCTTCTTTGGTCACCCCAGAGGCCATGGCGTTTGTTGTAAGATATGGCACAGGAATCGTGTGTGTTAGCATGAAAGAAGAGGATCTTGAAAGATTGAACCTTCCTTTGATGGTTGCAACAAAGGAAAATGAGGAGAAGCTCTGTACTGCATTCACTGTTACAGTGGTATGCTGCCATTCTTATTCTCTTTCTTTTGCCAGCACTAGAATAGTATATTATGAATTTCTATGGATAGCAAATTTCGCTTAACTGTCAAATACATGCATACGTATGCTTATTCACTTTACCATTGCTTTCCTCTGCAAAAGGCCAAAATGTAACTCGTATAAAAATTGTTCTTCACATTTTTAGTTTTAAATATTAATGATGTGACGGCATGAGGTGTGCATTTCCTGTTGCACACAGCTTTCTAACAAAATAGAGTAAAAAAACAAAGTTGTATTAAACCAGTGATTTGACTTTACTAAAATATTACTTGTTTTCCATCTTAGATCTGAATTCTACAACTTAATTGCCATAATAGAGTGTAATCATTCCTAGCACTCACTATGGAGGCTTCCAGAGCAACTCATGATGAGTTTGGTGTTAAGGTGTCTAAAACTTGGCTATTGCTCCTTTCATCATTGTTTATGTACATCAAATGTTGACCAATAGTATTTAACCTAAGGAAAAACTCGTGTTCTTTAGAAAGTTTTCAAATCAACGGAACAGATACTACTAATTTAGTTACTCCATTTGATGATTTGATAATTGTGAGTAAACAATTATTTGATGTAATGAAAGAGTTTGTGTGAACAAAATTGTTTTGATGATTTGTATGTGCTACTGAGATGAAATTTATCTGCTTTTGGCTTATAGGATGCTAAAGAGGGAACAACAACTGGGGTATCTGCAAAGGATAGGGCAAAGACAGTTATGACTCTTGCATCCCCTGACTCTAAGCCTGAAGACTTCAATCGGCCTGGTCATATTTTCCCTCTGAAATACAGAGAGGGTGGTGTTCTGAAACGAGCTGGACACACTGAAGCATCTGTAGATCTTGCTATGCTAGCTGGGTTACCTCCTGCTGCAGTCTTATGTGAGATTGTGGATGAGGATGGATCCATGGCTCGCCTACCAAAGCTGCGCGTGTTTGCTGAAAGGGAGAATTTGAAGATTATATCCATTGCTGACTTGATTAGGTGAGTCTAGTACACAAACTTGAGCTCCTAATGCTTCATGTGCAACCAGGATATATATCAATAACTTCATCATTTAAACTGCTATAATATGGGCCAATGTAGCCTATTAATCATGAGTAGTTGCTATCACTGGGAACATATATACACTCTGACTTCCCTGAGATTTAAATGCTATTATTTTTCTCCTTGAAATTGTCATGATGTCCTATCTATTGATGTGAACATATATGTCATGGAATTAGTAATAAAAGATTCTTCTTGCAATTAGTATTGCCATCGTAGCTGTTATCCTAGATGATAACACAAAATAATCTCGAGTTGTGTTGATTGTAATAGCCCCTAAGGTTGCAACTGTGCCTGCCCTGCTATTTGATATTCCTCTATGCTCTTGAAATGATTATTGACATGCCAATTAGTGTAATGAGAGTTCTTATTTTTCTGTTCTACAGATATAGGAGAAAAAGAGACAGGCTAGTTGAACGTTCATCTGTTGCACGCTTACCTTTGAGATGGGGTAATGTCCGCGCTTACTGCTACAGATCTGTTATTGATGGGATAGAGCATATTGCAATGGTGAAAGTAAGTTGCTGAAATATTATAAAATACTTGTGTTGGAATTAGCTGCTGAATCAGTTTTTTTCTTGTCATAAGCCTGAGTTTTAAGCCACTCGTTCAATCACTGACAGGGGGAGATTGGAGATGGTCAAGGCATTTTAGTGAGGGTGCACTCTGAATGCCTCACAGGGGACATTTTTGGGTCAGCAAGATGTGATTGTGGTGATCAGCTTGCCATGGCAATGGAGATGATTGAGAAGGCTGGAAGGGGTGTACTAGTTTATCTTCGTGGACATGAAGGGAGGGGTATTGGTCTCGGTCATAAGCTCCGTGCTTATAACCTGCAAGATGACGGGCGTGACACTGTGGAGGCTAATGAAGAACTAGGACTGCCTGTGGACTCACGGGAATATGGCATTGGTGCACAGGTAAGGAATTCATGGTATCATATGGCATTTGGATGTAGAAAACAAAATGTCATACCCTGCTTATACGCCAGCTTAATACAGAATCATGTGGTTTATATATCTTTTCGTAGCTCATGTTTCAACTTGCTTGCGTTGAGAGGCTGTAAAGGCATATGTTCAGAATCTGATGCATACAACCAATAACTGTAGATGAAATAAAAAATTATTCCCAACTGAACTACAATGTATTTCATTTTCTACTTTAATGGACTTGTCCGTCTTGCTTACCGCTTTCCTTGTCATGAATTTGATGCTGCCAACAATTTCATGGAGACAGAATTTAAGAATTACCATGCATTCATTTCATTTGTTCAATGGATTGACATTTGTACTGTTGTTTTGTAGATATTACGTGATCTGGGGGTCCGTTCAATGAAGTTGATGACTAATAACCCAGCAAAGTATGGTGGTCTCAAGGGTTATGGATTGAGCATTGTAGGCAGGGTTCCCTTGGTAACTCCAATCACCTCAGAGAATCGGAAATACCTGGAAACGAAGAGGACAAAGATGGGGCATGTATATGGATTGGCCAATGGCCAGGGGAGCCATCAGACGGGCAGCAATGGCGCCAAAGGGGAGCATTAGGCCAATTGGACTCAGGTTCACATTCTAATCCGTGACAATCTTATGTGATGGAGTTTGTCAAATTATGCTACAACACATGTCGTGGTGAATCGATTTTTTTTAGCTGACAATAGGTTGAAAGATGGCCATAATAAAAGTATCCCTTTATTTGTTGTAATCCACAGCCACACAACTGAGTTATTACTGTAAATATATATATATACATAAACTGCTCACTAGCGGGTACAGACTCCAGGTTTACCTGAATTGAAAAGCCTGGGGATAAAAATATCGATTGAGATCCAAGGCAATATGAATCTAACTCCCAATATTAAAAGAATTTTGTTCTGGGAAGCCTTGGATCCTCACATTATTTATCTTGCGCTACGCATAAGCTGCCAGTCTTGTCAAGCGATCTGTTCTTGTGTTTGGCTGCGTTTTTCTCGTTGGAATATGATCATAGACTATTCGACTGATGCTCAGTCCGAGCTAAAAATGTTCTACTGCTCTACATAGACCCTGTTTTTTATTAAGATGCACATTTTATCTCAGTCTCAAATTGCCAAACAGTATATTTTATGTAAAAAAAAATTATATAAAAAATATTTTAAAATATGAGATAAATTTATTTTTTAAGCTTAAAATAATTAAATATTAATTAATCATGCGTTAATCGTTATAGTTTTTTTTAACGTGTCCGTAGTTAATCATCTTCTTGGGCAGACTTAAACGGAGCCATCCTGTAATAATAAGCTCCAAAAAAAATCAAACCGCGGCCTTGTCAGAGTAAGCGCTGACCGACCGGCGGCCCGGCCACGCTCACCAACCCTCCCGGTCCCGGCCGAGCTGAGCTGACCGCGCGACAGCCAACCGAAAACGCCCGGAAGGCAGAGGCAAAACGCGCGCGTGGTGACGCCACCGCGCTCGATTTTTCTCCACGCGCACCCCGCGACACTTGACTTCACCGCGACACATGACTTCACCGGCCTCTGCCTGACGCCGCCTCACCACCCACTCCCCCTAATCCCTTTCTACCTCTCGCCTCGTTCTCTCTCTGGTTTGGAGTAGATTTTACTAGCTCCACCCCAGAGGCCCAAGTCGACGTGCTCTTCTCCCTCTCCTCCTCCTCCTCCTCCATGGCGAAACCGCTCCCCGATCAGCCTAAACCGTTCCACGAGCCGCCGAAACCGGGCTCCGATGGCGGCTGTTACGACTGTCCCTCTCCTCCTCCTCCTCCCCCTCCCCCTCCTCCCTCGCATGGCCACCGCCGCGTGGTGATCGCGCTCGCGACCACCGCGTCCGTGCTCTTCGTCATCCTCCTCGCCTTCTCCATCTACTGCTTCATCCGCCGCAGGCGCCGGCAGCGGCTGCAGCGTGAGGCGCTTCTAGCACCTCCCCCTTCAGATGTAGGTGGAGGAGGAGGCACACCGGATGCGCCGGCCGCCGACGGGGTGGGCGCCGGGGAGGAGGGGGAGGGTGAGGTCCTGCACCACGCGTGGCACATCCGCACCGTCGGGCTCGACGAGGCGGCGATCGAGTCCATCGCCCTCACGCGGTACCGCGCCGGCGCCGGCATGCTCGGCGCCACCGACTGCCCCGTCTGCCTCGGCGAGTTCCGCGACGGCGAGCTCCTCCGCCTTCTCCCCAAGTGCGGCCATGCGTTCCACGTCCCCTGCATCGACGCCTGGCTCCGCGCCCACGTCAACTGCCCGCTCTGCCGCGCCCACGTCCTGCACCCCGCCGACGCCGACGCCGACGCCGACGCTGACGACGGGGAACGCGTCCCACCACCCGCCGGCGCTAACGGCGGCGGCGCAGCCACTGATCAAGCCTCGAGCCCTTCCGATGAAACCGCGGACCAAGGAAACCCGGGTCAACAACAGCAAGGCGAACAGCACGAGCTTCGGATACAAATCGATCGGCGCGACCAGCCCAGCTCGCCGGAGCCACCGCACCGGAGTCCCGACCCACGCGAGCAGAGTTTCCGGCGGGTAGCTTCCATGGGCTCGCCACCGGTGCCATCCGAGGATGCTCCAGAAGACGAGCAGACGCAGAGCAGCAAAGAGAAACAGGGGAGCGGCGGTCACGCTGCCTGCTGCTGCAAGGCGTCGTCGGGCTCCGGCCGTTTGCACCACATGAGGAGGTCTTTCTCCGGCGGCGGAGGCCGGCGATCTCTCCCCTCGCGGCATGGCCGCACTTCTAGCTCGATGCTGCCGTTGTGATCTCGTGGTAAAAAGAAATGGAAAAAATAACAAAACCTTGCCTGCAAGTTGCAATCGATGATGAAATCGGTGTCCTGTACAGTCGTGAACACCAGAGAGAGATTGCATCTTTCTTGTCAGATATGAACAAGTGAAGCTTGAGCTGGAGTTGCTTTTTACCGTGTATTCCTACTCTATTTTTGTGTTCTGTTCGTTGCAATTGCAAGGTCCGAAGGTCATGCTTAAACTTGCTTGTTCTAGGACGCTAATTATGAGTAGTAATTAACACAGTATACGCACAACTCAGGTGTGACATTAATTCCATTACATTATTTATTCGCAGTCTGTCTCACAGGTAGTCGCTTACTCTTAATCTGACAATAGTCAGTTTTGACCTGAACAGGATGCCAAGTTGCCAACCACATATAATATCGTAGTACCTCTTGGGACGCGTACGGAAGTTGTGCTATTCAGTATTCACGAGTACCATTGGCAGAGAATTGAGAGGTTTATGGATATAAAATATTAAAGTTAAATAAAAAATATTAAAGTTTGATCGGTCCAGGTAAAAGGAACGGTATGCTGCTAGGTGCTAGCCAGCCAGACGAGCGTCACTAGGTTGACATACACTCTCCAAACCACCTCAGAGCTACGTACTCAGAAAGTGATGCGTCCAAGCCTTCTGTTAGCTCTTTGTTTGTTTATGTGAGGAAGAAGAGAGCAAACCAACTAAATGTGCTGCTAATTTGGTGGACCAAAGAAAAAGGAATTGGATCATTATATATATGTTGGGTGACGTCACCTACCAATTTGATTAGCTTAATTAGTTCAGGATCTACAGTGCTCTAACACCATATATAATAAACTAAACAATGAGTAAAATGATTGTGTGCACCGTAGGATGGTACATAGTCCACAAAGTCATACTGTATTACATTCATACAGACGAATTTTAATAAGATTTTAAGTAAGACTAAGGATATGACGCCTAGTTTTCATCTTTTTAAGCGTGAGTTAGAATATTTACGTGTGTATGTATATGATGTTGCGTGTGTAGTAATGTATACATGAGAAAAAAAAAGAATAGATAATCTTTTTAGCTAGGTCAGCGATGGAATGTCGGCCAAATGCATTAAGATTTATGAATGAAATTACATAAAGAGTTGTTGGGAGGTCATACAGGCCGGTTCTACGTGTAGATTGTGGCCGCAGCTCTACATAGACTGCACAATACTCTACAACATGCATAAACATGTACACATATACATGCAAGTTTAATCAAAGAGCGGCATCGATCGGTCCAGCCATGCCAACCACTCGTTGCCCACCGTTCTTCCATTATCGTGTCATCACTCCTGCATTGTGAACGGACATTGGACGAACAAGTGAGCGCAAGTTTCCAGAAACTGAGAGCACAGAGGGCACATATGTTGGCTTTGCTAGCCGCGGTGATCCAAATTGTCCGAAGTTAGGTGGTGTTTGGATGGGGGTGACTAATATTAGTCACCCTTTTAGTCTCCTTTAGTCATTAAAATGTCAAACAGGGGTGACTAAAAATGACTAATGGACTAAAATTCTCTAGTCACCCTTACCCCAATTTATGGTGATTAAAACTGGGCAAAATAGAAAGTTTCCATGTAGTACCTTTTCCTTTCCCCTCCCCCCACTCGATCAAGTATTGAATGTGGACAAATTTGTCTTTTTTCATAACCTTAAATGAAGTTTAGTCACCTTTTTCAAACAGGAGGTGACTAAAGATTAGTCACCTGACTAAACATTTTAATCCCTGACTAAACTATCCAAACACCACCTTAAATAGCTGCCACTTATTGCTAAGAACATAAAAAACTTGCATCGGGCTAGTATCTTCGATTTCCAAAGGGATTCGCTGCAGACGGCGTTCTCTTTCCCAATGAAGAACATCTTGTATGCAGAACTTGAGGAGTACTGCACATCATGGCGCAATTCCACTTCATCAAGGAGAATAGGTAATCTGTTCCTGCAAAAAAGGGTGTATTTTAAACGGAGAAAATTCCTTACTGAACCAGCTCATGCTGTATGTGCAATTGTGCATCTGTACGCTCGATCGATCTTAGCATGCACGTTCATTTTCCAACTCATATTATTCTCCAAAGTTGTTATTGAGGGCCACATTAAATACTCCCCCAAATCGAATTCCAAAGGAGGCTAAAACTGGTAATACTAACAGGGCTGCAAACTTGAAAGCGCACAAATCTGAAAATCTGTAACGGAAGCAGCTATGATCTGGAGTATCTCTCACGCAATGGTTTGTCCTCTAAATGGAAGGCCGCCGACCCGACCGAAAGCCCACTCTACCCAACATCGGCCGCGCGCGGGTTCTTTTCCCCCCAAACCCTAGCAAAGGCGGCGCGAGGCGTCATGGGCGTCGCCGCCTTCGTTTTGCTGGCCATCGCGCCCGCCGCCGCCGCCGCCGCGCAGTCGCCGCAACCTGGCGGCGGCGGTAGCGGCGACCCCCTGAGTTTCTCCGATGTGATCAGCATATCCTTCTTCATGGCCGTCTTCTTCCCCGTGTTCATCGTCCTCCTCGCGTTCGCGTGCCTCCGCCTGTTCCGGCCGCTCGAAGACGAGCCCGCGTTGGCGGACACGTCGTCGTCGGAGTGGTCCCGCCGGGGAGGCAGCAAGGCGGGACTCGACGCCGCGGAGATCGCGGCGCTGCCGCTGGTGTCGTACCGCGACGTCAGGCAGCACCGGATCGGGGACGCGCGGGACGACCCGCTGGAGTGCGCTGTGTGCCTCCTCGAGTTCGACGACGACGACGCCCTCCGCCTCCTCCCGGCGTGCCCGCATGCGTTCCATCCCGAGTGCATCGGCCTCTGGCTCGAGAAGCACGTCACCTGCCCGCTCTGCCGCGCCAACGTCCTCGACGCGCCGCCGCTCCCTCCCCCGCCTTCGCTAGAGCAGGAGACGGCGTCGCCGCCGGCGGCTCACGAGACGGTGGTGGTGATCGGCGACGCCAGCGTCAGCGCCAACGAGGAGGCGGAAGCGGAAGAGAGGATCAGGATCCAGTGCCTCGCGGGGATCCGGCGCGCGGCGGGGCGGCAGGCTCTCCCGCGGTCCAACTCGACGGGTCACGAGCGCGGCGGCGGGATGGAGCGGTTCGCGTTGCGGCTGCCGGAGCACGTCCGCCTCGAGATCCTCATGTCGCACAGGCTGAGGCACGTGACGAGCGCGGTGGCGTCCGTGCGCGTCAGGGAGGGGAGCGCCCACGACGCCGGGGCCGTCCGGACCGCTGTCGCGAGGCTTCTGTCGCTCTTCGTGCCCGGGGCCGGCTGGAAGGGAGACGACGAGGGGAAGTCCAGCAAGGCGGAAGGGTCGTCTCGCCGGCGGCTCGACGAGTCGGCGAGGGGAGGAGTCGGAGAAGAGAACAGCGAGTAATTATGGCGTATTTGAGTATGTAATTCGATGATCGGAAATGTAATTTTGCAGAGTGTTTTTTTTCCCTTTCGCCTCACTCTTTTTATGAGAACGTTATCTATACTTTCTACTTCCTCTGTTTCAAATTATAAATCATTTTAACTTTTTTGAAAAGCCAAAAGATCTGTTTGACCAAATTTATAGAAAAAATTATAAAGATTTATGACATCAAATAGATATACTATAAAAATATAATTAACGAAGAATCTAATGATACTTATTTGGTATCATAAATATTATTATTTTATTATATAAATTTTGTCAAACTTGAGATGCTTTGACTCAAAAAAATAATTAGAATGACTTATAATTTGAAACGGAGGAACTATAAAATTACAACCCATTAAGTCTAAAACTCAACATGCAACCATATCACAACATCATTCACTGAGAATAATTACATATTTAACCTCATGCAAGCATACAATATCATCTACGATCTATTTAATTCTATAAATTAACATGCAAGCATATTCAATCATCACCTCTCACATCATTTTCATAATATTTTAACAAATTTATCTATTATTTTTATAATATTTAACATTACCTATTAAAAAAATATGTTTCACATTAAAACGTGGCTATCATTTGTTTGTTTCATGATAAGTAATGATAAACCCTAACGTTTCATTATTTTTTTAACTCCTAACTCGATTGTTGAAAAAATATATATTAAAAATTACTTAGTAATTCCTGCACCAAAGCGTGGAGAATCACCTAGTTATTGACAACAGCCAACCCGTAATCAGAACTTCATTGCAATTTGGAGTTTAGTTTCCTCTAAAAATGTTTTTCTACAAAAGAAAAATAACCTAAAAAACCATTCAATGTATTTTGTAAATAGAATATCTTTTTACTCCCCAGTAGTATTGTTTCACTAACTAGTTTTGGGTTTTTTTGGACTTCCAGTCGGCACGACGGGCTAAATTGGGTCCAATCCTGGCCCAACATCTGGTCTGGCATGGCCTGGTCGAGCTAGGATCAGGCTATCCCATGAATTGATCTAACAGGAATAATATAAACGTTGCAACCGAGCAGACAGCTAAACGGGTAAACATCTCCTCTTTCTGTTCACTAGATCTCCTTTTCTCGGTAAAATGGTACACTTCCATTGCCACACACACACTACACATGCATCTTTCAAGTACGAACAATTCTAGAGAAAAGGCAATGTTAGTGAAGTTGCTCATCAATTCTCCCTTCTCTTCAATCCCATTAAAAGCACCACATCATGATAATACAGCAAAAGGAGAAAGGGGCAAGACAAAGACAAAGCTCCCTGCTTGATGCTCACGCTTATCAGAATACCTGAGCACGAATAATTCCTCTGGTAGTGCAGAACGAACGAATGAGAACACACATCCACTTCTCAAAAGAGAGAGAGAGAGAGAGATAACACACATTCAATAATAAACAAACGAAATTTCAAATCTATTTGAGTCACGGTATGTATGTTACGTGCACGCGATTACTAGCAAGCAAAATTACAAATTCACATGACAAATAACCTAGTATATGTACAAGGTTTTCAGCCTTCGCACGCGAACAAATTCCTATACATAGAAGAAGAATTTTTATTACAAAATCAAGCCGGCTTTGCACCGAAGCGGCCAGCCCGTGGATCATACGGCTTCACGGCGTGGCGTCTCCTTCGCGCTGGTGTCTGCTCCCACGCCGCCGCGCGCCCACGACACCGTCCTTGCCAGGAAGGACGGCCACCGCCGCGCGCCGTGCCAGCTCCCGCCCACGCCGCCGCCGCCGCCCCTCGAGCTACCCTCGCGGCTCGATCCCCTGATGCCGAGGACGAGGCTCGTGGCGTGCCGAAGGCGCCTCGACTTGAGCACCTCCTCCCGCACGTGCGGCGGCAGCCGCACTGTGAACCTCTCGTGGTCACCGCCATCGCCCGGCGCCGGCGCCGGCGCCCGCGCCCGCGCCGGCAGGGTGCACAGCGAGTGCCCCGTCGAGTGCGACCTCGGCATCCTCGCGGCCCGCCGCACGGCACGCAGCCTCTCGAGCTCCACGGACTCCTCCTCCTCCCTCCTCCTCGTCTCCTCTTCGTCGCTCGCCTCCACCACCTCCTCAACCCGCACCGCCGCGGCCTCGAGCGTCTGCGACTCCGCCACCGCCGCCGCAGGCGAGGAGGAGAACTCCACGGCCGGCGGCGACGGCGCTGGCTGCTTCTCGAGGTTGGCGCGGCACAGCGGGCAGGTGACGTGGCCCTCGAGCCAGGGGTCGATGCAGTCGGGGTGGAACGCGTGGGAGCAGTGTGGGAGCAGGCGGAGGTCGTCGCCGTCGTCGAACGCGGTGAGGCACACGGCGCACTCCAGCGCGCCGCCGCTCCTGTGCTTCCTGATCTCCGCGTACGGCACGACCGGGATCGCGGCCACCACCGCCGGGTCGAGCCCGCGGCGGCGCCGAGCAGCCGACGACTGCCCAGCACCAGCACCAGCGGAGGAGTCGCAGTCGCAGCACTGGTTGACGATGACGCATATGAAGACGAGGACGAAGAAGACACCGATGACGACGGTGATGACGGTGGACACGGCGCGGTTGACCGTCCTCGTGCCCGTCTGCGGCGGCGGCGGCGGAGACGGCACCGTCCGTGCGTTGGCCACGTCGAAACCGCAACCTACGAGGCGGAGGAGGAGGAGGAGGATGAGGCAGAGGCAGCGCGCTCGCCGCCCCATCTCTCGGAAGAGAGGAGGAGGAAACGGCTGCGGCGGCGGCAGGTGTTGGATGGATTCGCGATTTGGCACAAGCACCCGCGTTTTCTTCGTCGGTTCGTGCTCTCCTCAGCCGTGGATGGACGGACGGACGGTCGGATGATTACCTCGGCCACTCTATCCAGATATGCTTTGTAGTGCCAGGCTGCTAGCTGTTGACATGTTAGCAAGCGTGATGGCGGTTGGGGGCGATGACTGTGTTGTGCTGGCGATCCACAGAAAGATGGGACGATGCCACATGCCCAACTGTTCACGCCCTTTGTGATGCTACAACTCCTGAACCTCCTTGTGACCAGCCTGAATTTAAAAAAAAAAGGCTGTGTGGTGAGTGACTGAGCACTAAGGAAGGGTTAGGTTTGGCTTACCATTCTTAACTGCAAATAAATAAATAAATAAATAAATGAAGAAGATAGTGGCAAAGTTCCCATATACTCATTTGGTTTGTTGCCAACAAATTGGCATGGCAATATTTTGGTTTGGTTGAAAATGGCTACAACCCAAACAAGCCCTAAATTGATCTTCTAAAGCCTTTTCCTTTTTCTCTCCATTTCTTAAGCTAAAAATGGGAGAACCTTAATGATCAAAATGGCTACCTAGGGTGATAAGCGAGCCCGCCACTAGGCTATGTTCAAATTTAGCTGTTCCAAATCATTTCCAGTCTGAAAATTCCTAAAATAGAATATCGTAGTAACTCAAACCCATTTATAGCAATCATATCTTGATCTGTATTATTTTTTTTGGGCCGGATCATAGCACAACCCATCTTTTTCCCCCTGTTTCTCTCAAGAGGCCAAGACAAAGCACCCCATCGTTCCTCTCTCTTAATTTTCCTTCTCTCTGCTCTTCTCTTTTCTGGGCCAAGGGCCAAGGCCCTAAGTCCCTAACGGCCTAACTAGACTTCCTTGCCATCAATTCCCCGTCGCAGTGCACTTCCTTGTCACGAAGATTCATCCTTCTTCCACGCAACAATACAGAAAATCCCTTAACTATTTATTTTTTGTTTTCTTTAACCGCGTTAGAGAATAATAATTCGAGGCCTTCTTCATCCTCTCCGAATGGTTCCCTATGCACTGCTGTTTTCTGCCATTCTATGCCGATCCAGTGAGTCTTCAGCCCATCCATTAACTTTTTCTTCACCAGCTCGCTATGTTAATTTCTACCATGTCATTAGGGTTTGCAATTTTGGATCTGAAATTTTGAAATTCCTAAAATGCCGTGTTTATCGGTGGGTATTGGTAGGTGGTTCTTCAGTTGAATTTTTTGTTTTTTATTTAGCAAAAAAACATTCAAATTTCGTAAAATTCTTTCAATAATTCATTGGAAGCTTTTTTCTTTCAAAATTTCAATCCTCCCGATAGATATATGCATTGTGAATCCAGATGTCTTAGAGCATCCCTAGCAGCTACGCCATCCCATCCTCCATTGAGAAAATAGCACATGCAAGAAGAAAATCGTGCTCCAATAGATACGCCATCGCTGCCTCCAAATTCAGCGCGTCTGCCATTCGGGAGAGAGAAACGTCAAATTTGGCATTCCTCTCTCCTCACGCCATATTGCAATTGCCTACCTCGAACTCGCTCCACAATTGGGATTGCGCCCTCCCTCAGATTCATGAGTAAAGGTGGGGGAAATGGCAATGGAGGTAGAGAGGTGGTACCATCAGGATCTGGCGGAGGTAGTTGGAGTAGGTGCGGCGCGCCGCACCTCCCCCTCCATGCTGCTCCCGTCGCATCTTCTCCTTGGAGAAAGAGATGTGAGAATATAGTATAATATAGATGGGTAGTTAGAAGATATTATTAAAATATAAGAGAGCGTGATATGAAAGATGTAATATGGATGATCTATTATAGTATAAAAGGATATAGAGTGAGAATCTTTTTTTGGATGACCATCCATATAATCCATATAGGGATATGAAGGATTAAATTTGGATGTGCTGCTAGGATGCTCTTAGCCTCTTCATAGGCTAGTAGCCTGTGTAATTTCATAGATTGCATTGTGGCAAACTTTGTTTTGCCGCCGAGCCGTTGCCACTGTTGACCATTGGGTCCCTTTTGTGGCTAGAGACCGTACAAGTTTTTCTTAATTCCAAATCACAAGAGTTGCAGGTCGATTCGAACCACACCGGTCGCCCCACGATGCATGCACCTTATCGGCTACCGCTGCCGATTGAACCAAAGCAAAAACTTGTTATTACCCGGTGAAACAAAATGAACCATCTAGATTCTAAAATGACCCTTATGTCCTTAACAACATATGAGTTGCCAAATTGGCTATTCACCAGGAAAAAAAAAGACGGAAAGCACTAGTGATATGATGGTAAAATCGTGGGTGTATGATTTCACCATTCACCAGGGTTCTCATCCTGGTGCCTACAGATATTACGCATATACATGTAAGATTTCAATAGGATTTTAGTGAGACCAAATAAAATAAATGTTGACTAAATTCATCTCCCATGGAAAATTTTGTTATAGTCACCCCTTCAAACCCCACTCTCCCTCTGCCTCTGTAAAAACTTTACGGGCAGTGCTGGTAGACTACTCTTCTATTTATGCCTTTCTAATTAAGCATTTTCCTAATTGACATTCTCGAACAAAACCTTGGGGATGTGTCCATCGATCGTATTGGGCGAGCAATGAGCGACGTAGTAGAAGCTCTGCACCACGTCGTGAAATGTCTGCCTCGTCACGCTGCTGACATCGTTGCTGCGCTCGTAGACACACTGAATGAGCTCTTTCATCTCAAGATCCACTTCTTGGTCTATACCCTCAACGTTGTCCATGCTTCCTCCCACTACTAACTTTTGACCCTTATGCCACGCTTTCTTGTCGCAACGGCAAGATTTGGTTGCAATAAGGGGTGTTATCGCAACCATTTATATTTTCGGTTGCGATAGATGGAATTTTTGCCACGTAAATTATTTCGTGGCCCTAAGTACAAAGATCGTTGCAATAAGTAAGTGCTATTGCAACTAATTGTAAATTGGTTGCAATAAGTCCTTACTATTGCCATGATTTGATTTACGTTGCGAGCATTTTTATTGGCGTTGCAATACTAAGATGATATTGCAACTCTTTAGCTGATGGTTGCAAAAGCGCATCTATATTGCAACGAATATGATTCGTTGTATGTAATAATCATTTGCGTTGCAAAAGAGTTGTACATATAGCAACGAAAAAATAAGTTGTTGCAATAACTATGGTTCAAGAGCACAGCGCTTTTAGTAAAAAATAAAAAAAAGAGTTTCAAATATGAGACCTTGAAGACCACACCATATTTGTTTTCTTCATTAGCCATACGTTGCAAAAAGATTGTACATATAGCAACGAATACTAAACCGTTGCAATACCTAAGGTTCTTGAGCACGATGGTTATATAAGTAAAAAATAAATTAATAAACAAATAAATCACCACTAAGTTTCGAGCGTGAGACATCTCATCTCAGGGCTATATATGTATATATGTAGATATATATATATATATATAAACTATATATATAGAAAAAGAAAATGAGACTGATTATTAATTGGTTCCAACGAATGACGTACTAGTACAAATTATAAAGGTACATGTATATAGTATGTTGCTACCTCTTGTACAGTATGTTGCTAGCAAATATGCTGCTTGCTGATACCATGTACATATATGCGAGCAGCTAGCCAAGCTATCTAGAGTTCGTATCCCCTCAGTAAGCAGGACTAACGACATGTAACCACTAATTCGTTTGAACATCTTAAATAAGCTAAAAAGGAAACTTGTAAATTTTAAAATACGACATGCATTTTGGTGTGGCTTGTTGACCACCAGAAACGTATTGATTGATGTCGCCTCCACCAAGGAAGCATAAGAAACACTAAAATGTTGAGAGAGGGACTCAGGCCCTCTTCAATTATTACAAGTTAATTGTTTTCTGAAAATATGTCTACAAAAATATCAAATAAATGCGCAAAAGTTCACATTTTCCGCACTTCTTTCATGAGCAAATTTTACACAAAAAAATCATCATCAGAATTTTCTCCTAGTGTACCGAATCGAGGGACGACTCCATCAGCAATGTAAGTGTCATCTGGGTCTTCGTCTTCATCAAACAGGTCATCGTCAGGTTCAGCCATTGGTGTTGCAAGAGCCTGCTCAATAACACAAGCATCAACACTAACCCCACCAAGGTCAGACCTACTCCAAGTTGTCACATCTTCATTTTGGTGTTCAAGATTCATATCTTCCACTCCTACAACAACTGAGTCCAGATCGAGCTCACCCATCTTATCAGTACCTTCTCCTTCAGGCATGGCAAACAGGTTTCTAGGCTGCACTCTAAGGACACCACACCAATTTGGTTTCCTTGGATTTCTGGCATAAAACACTTGCTCCGCTTGTGTGCTCAAGATGTAAGGTTCATTTGAATACCTAAACCGAGTGATATCAATATGGATAATCCCAAATTTATTCTTACTGTACCCTCTGGATTTGCTGGTACTTGCTGCAGGTACATCAAACCAGTCACTTTGGAACAACATTACTTCTTTCTCACCAGGAAAATCGAGGCAGATGATTTTCCTAAGGACACCATACCAGCCCATGTTTCCTGTACTTTCATCGCCCTTCACAAATACACCACTATTTTGAGTAGTTAAGGAGTTCTCTATGGAAGAGACCCGGAAAAGGAAGCCATTTATGAAACACCTGTTGAACACACGAGCTAGACAGTTTGGACCACGAGATAGATAATAAATCATGTCATCAACTTCCCCTTGGGCACGCGACGTCCTGATCTGTAGTTAGCATCATTTTTAAAATATATTAGGGACTAATAAATTAACCAGTAGCATGTCCAAACTGAACAAAGAAAATATGGATAAATATATTAGGGATGACTCACTTTACGCTCAAACCATGATACAAACTCCTCTTTGTGTCTTTTATCAACACGTCGAGGGTCGGTTTTCTTCAGCTCAACCATATGCTCACTTTCCACAACAATTGCAAATGCATCCATTAGTTACATATATATTTTAAACATTACTGAGCACCATAAAAAAATCAAATTTAAAATATAGCTTACTTTATCCATCTTGTGACCTCGACACAGTTGGTTAATATGTAATGCCTCATCCTCTGCAGGTCAATATCAAAAACATTTTCAAGAGTATATCCTTTCCTACTGTAGTCAAGGCTCCCAAATATACTTAGCCCAGATGGTGGTTCACTAGCAGCGGCACTTTCATGACGCTCTGGACGATTAAGCTTGGTACTAATATTATCAAAGAAGCGAGAGCAAAATGTGAGGCATTCCTCAGATATATACCCCTCTGCAATTGAACCTTCAGGGCACTCTTTGTTCTTCACATAGCCTTTAAGAGTACGAAGGTATCTCTCAACCGGGTACATCCATCTATAACACACAGGGCCTCCGAGGCTAGCTTCGTCAGCAAGATGAACTGGTAAGTGCATCATAATATCAAAAAAAGCTGGTGGAAAAATCATCTCTAGCCGACAAAGGGTCTCCTTAATTGAAGTGCTCAATTTTTCAATTTTTGAAAGCTCCAACTCCTTTGAACACAGTGAGTTAAAGAACCTACTTAGATCGATCAATGGGATCACCACATCTTTAGGCAATATGTCGCTCACCACTAAGGGCAAAAGTTTTTGCAAGATTACGTGGAGGTCATGACTTTTAAGTTCAGAAACCTTGCAACCATCGACGTCCACACATCTCCTAATATTTGCGGCATAACCATCAGGGAACTTGATGTCATGTAAAAATTTACACAGAATTTCCTTTTGATCCTTGCTTAGAGAGTATAACGTTGGTGGCAAGGTGTACTTACCCTTTTTGAGCACTGGATGCTGATCTTTCCTTATACCCATATGCTGCATATCAAGTCGAGCCTTGTCACTGTCCTTGCATTTACCTGGTAACTCTAGCAAAGTCCCCAGTAAACTCTCACATATGTTCTTCTCAATATGCATGACATCCAAATTATGTCGTACAAGCAATGATTCCCAATAAGGAAGCTCAAAGAAAACACTCTTCTTCCTCCAGTTGTGCCACCTATTTTCTTCATCACATTGCTTCCTTTTCCTTGTATCCTTTCCAAAAGTCACTTGCTGGAAACTCTCGTAGTCCCGCAACACCTGCCCACCACTGAGCGGCACTGGTGCTTCCCTGGTTTCAGCCTTGTTATTGAAGCTCACCTTGTTTCTTCGCCACTTGTGGTTCATGGGCAAAAATCGACGATGTGCCATGTAGCAATGCTTTGAACCATATTTTAACCACAAGTAATCGGTATGCCTATGACAATAAGGACAAGCAAACTTTCCTTTTGTGCTCTAGCCAGATAACATCGCATAAGCCGGGAAATCATTAATTGTCCACAGCAGAATTGCATGTAGAGTAAAATTTTTCTTCTCCTTCTCATCCCATGTTTTAACTCCTTTAACCCACAGATCATGCAACTCATCTATCAGAGGTTGCAAATATACATCAATGTTCACTCCAGGAGATTTTGGCCCAGGTATCAACATCGACATCATCCAATAAGGTTGTTTCATACACAACCAAGGAGGAAGGTTATAAGGAATCAGTATGACAGGCCAACAAGTGTAATTAACATTCAACTTTCCAAATGGATTGAAGCCATCAGATGCAAGTCCCAGCCTAACATTACGTGGATCCAAATTAAATTTCTTATACTTTTCATTCACATGCTGCCATGCCAATGAGTCTGCTGGGTGCCTCATTTTCCCATCACGAATGCATTCTTCCTTGTGCCACCGCATCAATGATGATGTTTTCTCTGACATATATAATCTTTGCAATCGAGGAGTGAGTGGAAAATACCTTAGAACTTTGCATGGAGTGCGCTTCTTTGCTCCACCACTTTCGCTAGGCTCATCAATCTCATTGGAATTTGTGTTGTTCTTCCACCTACTCTCTCCACATGTTGGACATGTGTCCATATCAGCAAATGTCCCACGGAATAACACACAGTCATTGACACAAGCATGGATCTTAATGTATGTGAGGCCAAGGTCGCGAATAACCTTCTGTGCTTTCTCATAAGTTTCTGGGATACAAAATCCTGGGGGAAACGCATCTGAGATTAATTCAAGTGTTTGCCCTGCGTTTTCCTTACTCCATCCACCCATGCACTTAAGTTGAAAGAGCCTGACCATGAAAGATAACTTGGTAAGCTTGGAACCAGGCCCCAACTCTTGCTGCGCATCTTTCAACAAAGCATAGAATTTCTTTGCACTCTCATTTGGCTCTTCGGTGTCATTACCACTGGACCTACCCCTAATCATTGCGGACAGCATATTGGTTGCAGATGACGCATCATCTGTCGGGCCTACATTCAGATCCCTATCATCATTCCAAGGTTTAGCAGTAACTTTCTCTTTGACAAAATTCTCATTAAACCCTTTATTTAACAAGTGCATCTGAACCTCGGATTTTGTTTTGTACACAATTCCACAGCACCTTGAACATGGATAGGGTGCAGTTTCTGATGCATAGGTGCCTTCAAAAATAGTACCAATAAATTTCTCGAATCTTGTTTGCCACTCATCTGCTGACCGAGGCAACAACATCCAACTCCAATCATCATCATGTGCCATTAATTATATCTTCCAAATGTCACGAGGTTTTGCTGCACCAAGTTAATTGAAGGGATCAAACTAAATTGGAGATAGGAAAAAAAACAATGATGAAAGATCTTGCAATATCAAATCCTTGAAGCCTAGCCCTATCCCTGTAAGCACTAAGCAGCAAATTGATTTATAAGCGGCACGGGATCTGATGCGTGGTTGCCTGGTTGGTTCAGAGATCGAGTACTGAACTAAAGACTAAAGTACTGAACTGCAACAAATTGATTTGTCTTTTTAAATGCCTAAATGGCTTACCACACCGGGAAGATGGACGTCCTCGTCCGTGCAGTGCCACCATGCCGGTCGCCGGAAGAAGGAAGAGGGACGTCCGTGCTCGCGAGTCGCGTCTGGCCCTAGCACCGTAGCATGCCGACGCCGTCACGTGCACGCGATGACGTGATACGCGAAACAGCACCGTGCAGCGCAGTCGCGATTAGGAATACGAGCGGCGCCGCTGCCAGTTCGCTACTTGCCTTGCCGCCTGATTAGGTCATAGCCTGATATTTTTTTTCCTAGGCAAAACTGATAGCCTCATACTGAGCTTTGGAGACACGTTCCCAGGCCAAATGCCATTTGGCGCAATGAGGTCTGTTGGCTGATGCCAAACGATGGTACATGAGTACCACCTCGCTATTTGGAAACACATGAAACGTAGTTTAAATGTTGAAAGAATGGAATTGCATTGAACTTCTTGTATAGTACATACGTACATGCCATTCCAAACACGTTGGATCTGATTAGGCCAGGTGCTTTGGTGGGCTAATTTTTTTATTCTATTTTTGTTTAACTTTTTAAATTGAATGTTCCAATTGTATTGAAAATTTTTTTAAATGCATTTTTTCATTATTCCAACTTTTTTGTTGAAATTTAAAATTGAAGATTCCTACTTTTTTTTAATTGAATATTCCAAGTACTACAACTACTACCTATTTATATCATTCTTACGTTTTTCTTCAACTTTTAAAATTGAATATTCCAATTACTACTACTTGTACTATTTTCTAAAACACCTCTCATCTAGATAGAGTTGTAGCACTTGTTCTTATATAGACACCCACCTACTACACCACACACTCACACCACACTCCTACACACCTTCTACTAACCTACAACTAGAGAGATAACTTGAGACAACAAGGCTATGTAGATGACAGACACGTCGCAATCCCTCTGTGGCTCTACGCACGTGGCGGCTCATGGGGGGGGGAGGGGCGTAGGGCACACTTTATGTCATCATCAGAGCTGCACAATTTCCGCGCTTTATGTCATCGTCAGAAAACTGGTTGCCATTATTATGCACACGGCCATGTTATACGACCTCTACAAATTATGTGGCATATATGTAGCTGAAGTATACTGTGTACGAACTTGGCACACCCGCAAGGCTACTGCCATAGATAAACTTGAACTGCCTACCCCGATGGCAAGATCATGGGCTGCATTCGTTTCTACAACTACTCAGGATAAAAGATAAAATATTCGTGGCACGTTTTTTAAACTGCTAAACGGTGCGTTTCGTGCAAAAATTTTCTATATGAAAGTTGTTCTAAAATATCAGATAAATCCATTTTTCAACTTTCTAATAATTAAAACTCAATTAATCACACGTTAATGACACCTCGTTTTATGTGAAACACTTAATCTTCATCTTTATCTTTTGTCTTCAGGACTTTCAAACACCACCCATGTGTACTAATCAAGAAGCAAGGAATCTTTTCATATATATACACGTATATACATGGTAACGGATGATAGAGTACGTGTGTGAGAACTAGGAAGAAATACGTAGTATATACGGACTGCTTCTTGTGGACCAAGCGAGGAAAGCGAAGACGATTCGGGCGCGAACTACGGATACGGAGGGGAGCGGGTCGTGGGTGTAGCGCCGTAGCCGCGTATAAGATCGCGTGTCAGGAGCGCGCACACGAAGGCTCAAAATTTTCTCTCCCAAAAAAAACGCGCGCCTGATTTCCTCCCAAAATTTTCTAGTGTTTCCCGCGCGCCAAATTTCTGTTTGTGTAAATGAAAAAACAAGAAAAGCGCGATATATCAGCGCGGTGTAACCTCCCCCGTCCCCCGTGCCTGCCTATTCTCGTATCTCCTACCCAAAATTAGATCGCGATCAAGGCCGCCGCCGCTTGGAGGGCCATGGCGCCGCCGCCATCCAGGATGCCGCCTTCGTCCAGGACACGGCCAATGCCGTCTCCATCTAGGACGCCGCCGACGTCGCCTCCGTCCAGGACGCCACCGATGTCACCTCCAGCCAGGACATCGCTTCCTACTCAGGGCATCAGCGCCTGCAACGACGCCACCGCCTTGGGCACCCATCGATATACTGAAGCCACCCTTGAAGTAGACGACGAGCATGGGTTCTCTCATACATATAGCACCAGGTAAACCAATAATAGCATAGGTCGATGCCGTGATCTCTGTTGCCACCATGTGCTATTTTTTTCTATTACTGCCAGTATAATCTTATAGTTGTGCAACCTGCGGATGCTATGAGTGCTGTCTCTGTTTTCACGTCTTAGAGAAATAACTGGCAACATAAGGGTCTGATGCAACTCTATTGCTAGAACTCAAATTTTGTAACTTCAGTATTACAGAAGATAAATCAAAATGAATAGTACTCTGATGCAACTCAATTAGTAGAACTCAAATTCAGTAACTTCAGTACTACAGACCCAATTACTAGAACTCAAATTCAGTAACTTCAGAAGATAAATTCAGTATTCAGTAACTTCAGAAGATAAATTTAGGGTTAATTTGATCCATGCCACTGCAAATATGACATATTAGAAAAATGCCACTACTATTCGTGATATCGGCTACGTGTCACTGGAATTTGAGAAAATTGAAACCATGCCACTCCCGTCCATTTTTCAGTCAACTTCCGTCTAATCCACTTGTGAAATGTCACTTTTGCCCCTTCCCCTTCCATCTCCCTTCCATCTCTTCCACCGGCTTGGGAGACGGCAGCGGCAGCGGGAGCAGCACGGGCGACACCGCCGCCCTCGGCGACCTCTCTTCCACCGGCTTGGGAGACGGCAGCGGCAGCGGGAGCAGCATGGGCGACGCCGCCGCCCTCGGCAGCCTCTCTTCCACTGGCTTGGAAGACGGCAGCGGCAGCGGGAGCAGCACGGGCGACGCCGCCGCCCTCGGCGGCTGCTGCGAGTGGAGAGCAGCATGTGGTGGTGATGCCATTGTTGCGTCGAATGGCCGCTCGGTTGGATTTTGAGGTCGCAATCCTCGTCGGTATCCCTAATAGAGTCGTCATTCTTGTCTGGTTCGGGATCTCGATTTGGGGCTGATGCGGACAGATGGGGATTAGGAGAAGCTTTACAATCTTCTCGATAGTCCAAGATTTCTTTCTGATTAATTTGCTGTTTTTTGCTCAAAATGTGCAGGGACATAAAAAAAAGATGGTGCTCTGGGTCTTCGACTATGGCTCCCTGATCTGGAACCCCGGCTTCAACTTCGATGAGAAGATCGGGCTTCGTCAAGGGCTACAAACGCACCTTCAATCTTGGTACGATAGATTTACTCCTGGTTGGCTTGGAAATGCAGAATCAATAGCTTAAACTTGCCACTATTCTATATTGGCCTCAACATTTATGTGTGCATCTTCATATTTTTTCGCCCCTGCAGCTTGCATTGACCATCGGGGCACGCCGGAGCATCCTACGAGGACCTGCACACTTGAGTCCGACGAGGAAGCCATATGCGTAAGCGAGCTATCATCTTCGTTTCACATTTCACCGATATACGGCATTGAAATTTTTGCACTGAATTAAAGCATACTTCACTGATTGTGATATATATAAATACAAGCTTGGCAAGAAGAGAGATGGAAGGGGAAGGGGCAAAAGTGACATTTCACAAGTGGATTAGACGGGGGTTGACTGAAAAATGGACGGGAGTGGCATGGTTTCAATTTTCCCAAATTCCAGTGGCACGTAGCCGATATCACGAATAGTAGTGGCATTTTTCTAATATGTCATATTTGCAGTGGCATGGATCAAATTAACCCATAAATTTAGTATTCAGTAACTTCCAGAAGATAAATCATCCTTAGGGACAGATCATCCATCGATATACACTATTTTTAGTATTCAGTAACGTCATTGCTCTTGATGATTCCTGAAGCACCACGCCTATGCAGGTGTGTATATGTCAAACCAAGTTAAATAAATGGGCAGAACATGGACTGATCTAGTGTAACTAATATTGTTAGTATGAATATGAATTTCCTGATTCAGTTATTGTGAAATGGTACCTGCTATGTTGAGTTATATGTCCACATTTGGTGTACTGCTATTAGTAGTATGTTACTGAAGTTAGTATGCTACCGTTGTCAGTGTGAACTCTCCCTTTGATTAGATTGTGTGAAAATGAATCCTAGTGTCAAAATGAACTTTATTTTGACAATTTCTGATTGACTCTCTTTTTTTGGTTCATTTGATTTGACAAAGTGAAATTTAAGAATGCTATATTTGTGAGGTTTTTAGATCTGTTGAACTGTAGTTGATCTGAAAAATTAAAAGAGCTGCTATTAAGATCACCATGTTTATTCTTGCTTAAGTTAAATTCTGCCAAAGCGTAATACTCCACCTTTCTTTAACATGTTTATTTATCAACCATTGTCGTATGTATGCAGTGACACAAGTGATATCTGGACTCTTTATGTTCATTGCAAGAGGGGACTTCCAGATATGGAGTATGTAATGTTCAAAATAGATAGGGCTGATGTAAGAATGTCAATCTTGACAACTATTAAGGACCAGCTTGGGTATGCTGTCCGAGACTTTTTATACTACAAGAAGCGATGTGGAAGAGATGTAGCTACTCTTCAGGCCATTGAATATAACAAGCATGTAGAGATTATGGTACAAGAGAATGAGAGGGAGAAGGAAATTAGATTAGTACTGTCACAGGAGGAAGAGATAACACAACAAGTGAGCATAACACCCCTCAAGCGACCAAGGCAGCAGCAGCCGGAAGAAGATGAGCATCCGTTTATGGATGAACCCATTGATGCATACATGGAGTGGCTAAAGAAGCAGCCAAAGGACAAATACAAAAGTATACCATCTATGTTTCTGCATATGTATTCGTATTGTTTATAATCTTAGCACATTTATATGAACTACACCTTATCTAACATGTTTTTGGTGACCAACAGATTTGAAGGAAGGTTCTAGGATTGCAACAAAAATGACTTACAAGGAATATTTAAAGCTGAAAGGGGACATTCCACAAATTAGTAATTAATTTTCTTTCTAAACCAATTTATTATATTACTACTAATTTTTTTTAGAACTAAAGCCTGTTAACTTTGTGTGCAGTGGCATTTGTCGAGCAACGTGACAGTGGTGGCATTACATTTGAAGACGATGAAAGTAACGGAAGCAATGCGACACCACCCTCAAATAGGCCAAGCCATGCAAGGAAGAAAAGGGAAGAGCGAAATGGTTTGTGATCATTCATACACTTTTAATAGTGGGTTCACATATCTTAATTGAGAACTAGAACAACTCAAGTTTGTTATTGTCATTTTTGCAAGGAGATGGCTCCAATCAACGCAAGAAAAGAGGTCGTGGCGTTGTTAAAGGATTAGCAGTAACCGCCAAGAGAGTTAAGGAACGCACTCAAAAACTCCCAATTGAATTTGGAAGTCGTGGAGGTCCGATTGGACCAAACACCCGTGCATTTATCGATGAGGTCGTACTGTCTACAAGGAATTGGGCCCCACTAATTGGAGTAAACAGTTGGAAGGGTATAAATGAAGGTGTCAAAGAAGAAATTGCAGAAGAGATACTGGTACGTTGTGTACTATTTTTTTTCTACTCTTGTGACACATAAAATTAATTATGGTAAACAATTTGATTGTTTTTTAATTGGGAACAGCTCACGTGGAACTTCATCAACATTGCCACTGAGGATGAAAAAAAAGAGATAATATGGAAAATTGCTAGAGAGCGATACAAAGGATGGCGAGCAGCTCTAAGTGCCACATACAAGCTTTATAATAATTATGGTGAGAGAATCCAAAATAAACCTGAAGAAATAGACCTTTTTGAGTGGCACTACTTGCTGTTGTATTTTGGAACTGATGAATTCAAGGTCAGTTCGAGTAAAAACTACTTTGTCAAACAAACTTTATCAACCAACGTTGCATTGTTACATACCACTTGTTTTCATTATGTAGAAGGTTAGCACCCAGAACTTCTCCAACCGTCAGCAGCAAAAAACCCAGCATGTGTCTGGTTCAATGAACTTCTCCCAGCGCAGCTTTGATATGGTAATCATTACGCACACTAATCTAGTCCTTCTATTGTATGATGCAATACTTGTGTGTTGAATTATATTTTGGCATCCTATAGAGAGATAAAGATACTGGTGAAGAGCCAAGTGATCATATTCTTTGGAAGGCCACTCACACAAAACACGGCAAATGGTCAAATTCTGCATCATTTCAAGTATATGTGAGTAAATCTTTCATCAAGCTTTTTTCATAGCTACTGGTTGTGTCAAGCAATGCAACTCTAACGAATTTTGTTATTTGATTTAGGAAAACACAGCCTTAAAAAGGCTGAGATTGAGTCAGAACCTAATAGACAAGCACTTTCGGCCGCTGAGGAGAACATGATTTTCCAGTCATGCTACAAAGAAACCACACAGATAAAATCATCCAAAGTACACGGGCATGGATACATGGCTAAGTATCGAACTCGCAGAGATCTTATGAAAGAGAACCTTGAAGTACATGCACGTGCTGAAGCTGCAGCCAAGGAGAAGAGAATCGCTTATGAAGTAGAGATTGAGAAGCTGAAAGAACAGCTTGCACACGAAGCTGCAGAAAGGGAAAGGGAGAAGGAAGAAAATAGGAGAAAGATGCAAGAGGATCTGCAAAATGCAAAGAACGAAATGAGGCAAGAAATGCATAAGATGCTAGCGCAGCACAAAGATGGAACTATGAATCAGGTAATATTTCATAATACTTTTTTATCATTCGCCCTTTTAATAAACTCATCATTTTGATGCTAATCTTTTACCTCAATATTTGTATGTGTAGAGTACACCGCAAAACAATGACAACATACAAATTGAACCAACCACACAAGAGGGCGATGAGACTGATGTACATGCAAATGATGAGAATGAAGATGCATTACAACAGGTAATCACATTGTTGCTCTATGTTCCAAGTAATCTTGAGTTATGTACCTTAAACTCTAGCTAAAACCGATTGAACAATTTAATGTTTGTAGACTCAACCAGGAAGCGTTGTCACTGTACAAAGAGCTGCAGAACCACCTACTGCTCGCGCCACTACATCCGCTACTAATGTCAGCAAAAATCTTTTGAAAGAAAACACTGCAAATGTGGCAGCACCAAAGAAATTTGTCACTACGCAACAGCTGATGAATAGAACAAGAAATTCTAAAAAGAAGGTAATAACTACAATATGTTATGAGCTAATTGGAAACTAAATTGTGCTCATTTTATCATGGCTCTTTTCTGGACAGACCTAAACTAACACTATGATGCCATGAGAAATAGATATGATTTGGGTGTAATTTTTGTTTTGTCGTGTTCTTTAATATAGAGTGCACAAATCTGCCATTTATTTAACATTGGTGTGAATTTAAAGATTATAATTTATCGTTGTCTAGAACTCTAGTTATGATTTCTACTGCTGCTTGTACTGCTGTTGCCTTAAAAATTAAGATACTTTGATAGCAAAATGGTTGTATGTATATTATTTTTCTCAATTTTTAGTTCTACTTTTGCTTAGTTAAATTGGCAACACTCTCTCCATAGTTTTGATGAATTCTTCTTTTGGTTATTAATTACCACCATACTCTATCTAAGTATCTTTACATTTTGTGCATGACGTAGTGAACCTAATATTTGTCTAATACCCCAGTCTTGTTCTTTTGATCAGTAGGTGGACAAGGTTTGAGTGGGTGGCTCATAATTAACGAGGACATAGCTGAGGTGATGACATGTTGCTGCTAGGGAAACCTTGAGGTGCTGCATAGATGCTAGGAAGTCTTCTACTGCTGCAAGTTTTAAAAAGTTGTGAATGATGAGTGAACTGTACACTCCTTTATGATTTTAGCTACTATTTCAATGTTTTGTCAACTTATTGAATGATTGGTTATAATTAATATATGTGAGTGTAATTGCTTTAGATACGGTTTTATTGTTTTTTTGCAATGATGATAATGCAATTGCTACCGACGTTACAATACAAACTATCACAACGAGCTGCTATGTGTGGCAATAAGATTATATGGCAACGAACTTATTTGCGTGGCAATATGATATATGACAACGAATAAAATTGCGTTGTATATGGTACTATTGGTACGACATGACTACGGTGGCAACAACATATGATCTCTCGCAATGAATGAAGTTACGTGGCAAATGATACTTTTGCCATGGCACAACGATCGTGGCAATAACGTATGGTCTCTTGCAATGAACAAACTTGCGTGGCAAAAGATGCTATGGCCACACTCAATGATCGTGGCAATAAATATGATCTCTCGCAACTATTAAAATTTCGTGGCAAATGGTCTACTTGCCACGGCATGGAGGTCGTGGCAATAACACTTTAGGCAACAAAATTCTAGCGTGGCAATACAGACTATTGCAACGACATTGGTCGTGGCAAGTGTCTCTATTGCTACGACATTGATCGTTGCATGTACCATATCTTGCGACGACGATGTTCGTGGCAAGTGCTTATATTGCCACGACCATGAATGTTGCGACAACGTTCTATTGCCATGCTTGGCAATGGACATCTGTGGTTGCAAGAAACCCTAACACTTGCAACGCCAAACTAACAATGGTTGCAATAACTTAATGCAACGAGACTTTTTGCAACCATTGGCAACGGACACGATTTGGTGGCAACATTTACCTTTTGCAACCAAATTGGACATATTGCAACGAATTTTCATCATTGCGCGAGGGTTAGAAATTAGTAGTGTCCATTCTGTTTGATCATAAATCATTTGTTTTTTGTAAATTAGTAAGCAATTTGTTTTTTAAATTCGTGATGATGCGTACATGTACCTGAGCAAGAATTTTGATGGCAAGTTTGCTGCACATGGAAGAGGTGATCTGCTCAAGCCTGGTGTACTCTTCATTGTTGCTCAGGCTCTGCTCGGCCGAACCGTGCCGTCGTGAGCAGATCTCGATTGTGCGAACTAGCAACAATACGGTATCCCCTCCAGTTGATCTTTGGCTCTCCTTTGCCCTTCTCGAAGTGCTTGAACATGACTACAAATTGAGAAAATAAAACACACAATCCGGAGTTCCGTAAATTATGAATGTCTGTGTTGTACGTACTACTGGCATTGTAATTATGTTATATAATTATACTCCCTCCATCCTTTTTGATTTGACGTTTCCGACAAGTTTTGGAAAATTAAGGATTGATTGAAATGTCTAGTTTGCCCTTCCAGTGAACCTCACTTGCCCCGATGCAGCCGTGCCTTTCCCAACCTGCGATGGTGGCGAACCCTAAGCCGCGATGCCGCGCGGCTCGTGGGCTCGATCTCAACTGCCTCTACGCAATCGCTGGTGACGGCGATGAACCCCAACGGCGGCAGCTCTACCCGAGCAACGGCGACGAACCCTAATGACGGTAGCTCTCCTAGGCAACGGTGACGAAACCTCAACAGTCAACAGCGACGAACCCCAGCGGGAATGGCGTGGCTCTCCCGGGCGACGACGACGAACCTGACCCCAAAGTCCTCTTCGCAGTCACAGCCATCTCTAGCGATGCATCTAATCAAGAGGCTCAAGAATCAAGAAAGGTTGCGTTGAGAACCTCAAGAATCTCGCCGGCCGGAATTGCAGCCGATTTTTCATACACAATGAAAGAACTAGCACAAGAAATATTTTTCTGAATTAGGGTACTCTGCCACTCTTTTTGAATGTTCTGAATTTTTCTGAATGTACAGAAGAAAGAGTATGTGCTGAGTACTGATTTTTTCTTTTGAATTAGAGTACTCAGAAAGTCAGAAGCTTTGATTGATTTTTTCTAAATTGGAGTACACGGAAATCTTGATTGGATTTTCTCAATTGAAGTACTCAGAAACCTTGGATTTTAATTGGACTGGATTGGAGTATTGACTATTGAGAGATCTTGATTGATGTCTGAAAGGAGTCCAAAAGTACATGGTATTTTCAGTTTAGCTTCAGTATATTCAAAAGCACATGATGCTCATGAAGCATCAGATATCTGAATATAACTTCATTATTTTCAGATTGCTCATGCAACCAGTAGTTTCAGTATATTCAGATATTCAGTATAATTCAGATTGTTCCAATTTCATCACAGAAAAATTCAGATTGTCATTATTCCAACTGTCATTATAGAAAAATTCAGAACAATGCAATGGCAGTTGGCACTTGTTTAGAAATTCATATTGTCATTTAGAACAAAGAAAACATCTGATTGGTCAAACTGACATTTAGACTCCATCTGAACAAAGAATGATCCATTAGAACAAAGAAAACATTCTAATCCATTATTCCAATTGGCATTACAGACACAATTCCAATTTTACTGACACAATACAAATTTGTCATGTTGACGATGATTCTACCGGCACTACTCCAGAATTTCTTGATGGAATTCAAATTTGTCATGCTCACATGACAAATTTCTACCCCAAAACAAAGACTTCTCCTAACTTTGGAGTGCCTGGAGCCTCATCGACATAAAGTCACCGCCTTGGATCACCACGTGCTGGATGTAGCTCGCCGGGACATCAGAATCCAGTGTGGTTATTAGGAGGTTGGCTTGGACATGGAGTAGTACCTGCATTTGTCAGGAAACAGGTCTGAATTTTTTAATCTACGAACAAGAATCAGCTGAGAAAGATGCATCTTGAAAGAACAAGCTAATTACTCCTGGAGTAGAACTACAATTCACAACTAGAGAATCATCAATGGATTTCCTGTAAGAAATTTACCTCATGTTTAGAATACCTCATCTCTGAAACATCTCTGGAACCGGAGTATCAAAATTCACAGCTTGCAGTATGATTTAACCAAAGAAAGGTGTACTATGTGTAAGCTATCAGTTGTACTGCAAGCTACTCCAGTGTCTTAGAGTGTCTATCGAAACTATCTGTACTCTATCTGAACTTACAGTGAAAAAAATTCACAAGCAGGAGATCCATCATCCATCTGATTCATCAGGATGTCAGTTTATTGCAGGTACTCAGAGAGGATGGTACTGCAAAACAAAATTCAGAGTTCAGAGCAACCAGGAGTATCAACTTCAGAGAAAATAAAACTTCAGAACAAAATTCACAATGCAGGAGAGTGGTGATGCACAACGATGCCAGGTTCGTCGATGCCAAGATGTTGCTGGAGATGATGCTTACCTGCCCCGTCTCATCTGGGATATCTGCAACAGCAACAAGATAATCAACCTCCCATCACCATGGTCGCATATGACAAAAGTTGAAGAAATTTTGAGATTTAGAACGTCGGGAGGAGGATTCTTGGGCGTGTTCGAGAAGGTGCAACCGGAGAACGTGGCCGACGGCGTGGAGCCTATCCCCATCTGTCGCCTTGTCCATAGCCTCCGTCTTCTCGGATTCCTACCTGGTCGGGGATGGCGACGGCAACGCGCGACGGCAGCAGCGCGAGGAATGCGGGGGAGCGGAGGAGTACGTGGAGGAGGAAACGGTGGGGAGAGCGAGGAGGAGGCGGCGGCGGCAGTGGCGGGGAGGAGGGCAACGATGGAACTTCACGGTCGCACAGAGGAAGAATTGAACTACGGCGTCAAATAAAAAAAAAAGATTCGGGATTGAACTATAGCGTCAAATAAAAAAAAACGGAGGAAGTAGTTAATTAGGGCTTTGGGAAGACATGGTGTTGTTTACATGAGGAGACATTGTAGCCGTGCAGACGGAGGAGACGGAAAAGCCATGGCCGAGTCGTCGATGTCCTTCACTGGACAGAGCCTGCCATAGCTCATGCCATCTGGATTCTGGACTCAGGTGCCTGTTTCAAATGTGCACATGTATATGTAGTTAGTCTAGTCACTTCGTCTCAAACCCAGTAAAAATTAATGTGTACGAACACTTTGTTTCTGAATAAACTGTTCGATTGTAATTTAATTATCTGTAGGGGTACTCCAAGTATTCCTTGATTTCATTCGTGAAGTACCTCGATATTCCTAGCCGTCTCAACCGGTCGACCGACCATAAGCGGTCAAAGTTGTCGACAGGATACGTACATGGTGTTGAAATGAAGCTGAGTTGAAGAACAAAATGAGTTAACCCGAGAGATAAAATTCCACTGTGATAAAAACTGTTTGCATGCATCGATTCCTGTTTGTTTGAATACTTGCAAAATTTACTAATTTTTTTTTACCTCCACCGTCGAAATTGTTGATGGCTGTTTCCAGGTACTGGAGCAACTCCTTTTCGCCCGTTTCGCTGAGAGCATAGGCTGAGGCAGCAGGCTAGGAGTGTAAGGAGCCAGCTGGGCACTTGAACTGTAGCAACCTTTCCCAGTGAAGTTTTCCATTCCCTCTAAGCTATGGAGCTAGGTGGTCGGCTTAGCATGCAGTGCCTCTCTAGGCCTGTAATTAATTAATCTCAAAGTGTGTGGTGGTTAATTCGGTTTCAGACATATATATAGTAGATCATCAATATTTTCCAATTTAGTTAGCATATGTACTAATATACTATACGTACTTTGCGATTTTATCATTTATTTTGTTCTAATTTAAATCATTAAAGATATTCTGAACATGACTTATATTTTCATATTTAACATAACTTTTAAATAATACGAACAGTGAAATGTATTGTAAAAGTTAACGATATTATATATAAAAAACCAGAGGAAGTATGTACTTTGCAAGCTCTATTTATCTCTTGGCATGTCTTGCAAGGCAGGGTCGTCGTAGTTGATGTCTAGCCCGAGGTTATTGGCCTTCTCGAGGAGAACAGGGAAGGTGATCTCGAACCCGACCATCGTCCACTCCTCTTCGTCCTCACTGAGCCTCCAGAGATTGTCCTGGATGTAGGTGAGGCCCTTCATGCACTGGTCCATGTTAGAATTAAATGGGTCAGGCCCAATTAAACCTAGTAAATTTTATGGTCCCATAATTAATGTTAATTGATTAATACCACCATGAAAACCAACGAGAAGAGATCTAAACTTAAATAGACTGCTAATTGAGAGTACCTGTTGAGTAGTTGAGGTGGTGTTGCGACTGCCACATGTGCGCATGACCACGTCGAGCCGAGCCAGCCGGCCAGGCCGGACCGCCGAGGGCGTGGCGTGCGTGCGTGCAACGGAAGTCGGGTGGGCTGTTTTTGTTTTGATGAGCGAAAGCATAACCGACGGCCACTAATGGAGTCGTTACTCCTGTAACGGACGAGACCATGAAGTGTCATCAAGTGCGGTTAAGTCAGAAACGTTCCTCTCTCTCCATCAACGTTATCTCCCACCTCCAACCAAGGGCAGAGTATCACTTCCTCTTCTCTTCGGTTCCATCTCTGTTTCTCCTCGGTAGATACTCAGGTTGTTCTGTTTCTGTGTAGCTTCGGCTTTTCCCTGTTTTGGGTACTTGTGCGCACAGGGACTTAGGACGAATAGGCCTTCGAAACTCCGTCAGCTAGAGTACCTGCATAGGTAGGTGAGCGATCATGTTTTTGGGGTCCGTTTCTTCGGCACGACTGCTCTGCTATGTCTCTACTGCTTTTTCTACATCAAGTCTTTTGTTCTTCCTCTGCATCACCATGTCTAGAGAGAATGATAGGAACGTCGACACCAACACCAACACCAACATCACCGCTGGATCCGGAGCGTTCTCCGGGTATGTTGTTCTATTCACTTTAGTGTTAAACATGTTACAAGATGATGTTATTCCTGTTATTAGCATGTTCATGTTTAGCACTATCACTGGATCATCCTTTTATTCACATGTCATGTTTAGTATCTTGTTTTCCCGGATTAAAATATGCCGAATCTTAGACTATATTTCCAATAATCCAAAAACTTAATAGGTCTTTTTTGGTAGTTGGCTTTGCTGCATCACTGAAACCACATGCATTTGATGGTTCAAATTATACGAGATGGAAGGCACGCGCACTGTTGTGGTTGACGGCTATGCAGTGTTTCTTTGTTTCATGGGGTAAGTCGATCGAACAACCTCTCTCGCCTGAGGAGAAGGCTAAGTTCGAGTCCGCGGATTGCTTGTTCCATAGAGCATTGATAAGTGCATTGGCTGACAACATAGTGGATGTGTACATGCGCATGCCTTCAGGGAAGGATATGTGGGATGCATTTGAGGTAAAGTTCGGAGTCTTAGACGCTGGCGGTGAGCTGTATGTCATGGAGCAGTTCTACGATTACAAAATCGTTGATGGCCGTTCTGTAGTAGAGCAAGCTCATGAGATTCAGGCGCTGGCAAAGGAACTTGAGAACAACTACTGTGAGTTGTTGGACAAGTTTGTGGCGGGTGTCATTATTTGCAAATTGCCATCTTCTTGGTCGGACTTTGCCACTTCTGTAATACACAAGAGGCGAGTTCGGTGTTACTGATCTCATTGGCTCTTTGGGTGTTGAGGAGAAAGCGAGGGCAAAGGACAACCATGATAAAAAGGTTGAGGAAAGTTCTAATGCCAATTTGGTGCAGATGAAGAACCCTCAAGCATCCCACAATAAGTAGAAGGTCAAACCTGATGTCAAACCCAAGGCTACAATCAATTTTAAAAAAAAGGCAAGGGAAAGGCAAAGGGCAACTGCTTTGTGTGCGGTGAGCTTGGTCATTGGGCCAAGGATTGTCCTGATTGTAAGGACAAAAAAATCTACAAACATGGTTTTTAGCGATGCAGGAGGAACATTAGGGTATGATAATTTTTTACCTATATTTCTTTCTATTTTTCATTCACCTGAGTGGTGGGTTAATACTGATGCTAATGGGGAATGGTTCACATGTAGTTGTTTATGGTGTTGGTATGGTTGATGTGAAGTTTACTTCGGGAAAGACCATGCGGCTAAAGAATGTGCAGCATGTCCCCTCAATAAAGAAGAATTTTCTTAGCGGCTCTCTACTTTGTAGAGATGGTTTTAAACTTGTGTTTGAGTCCAATAAGTGTTTCGTATCTAAATATGATTTTTTTTTGGTAAAGGTTATGACAGTGGAGGCTTGTTCCGCTTTTTTTTGGATGATGCATGTAATAATGTTGTGAACCATGTGTGCAATGACGATGAATCCAATGTTTGGCATTCGCGACTTTGTGATGCGAATTTTGGTTGTATGATGCACTTAGCTAACATGAGTTTAATCTCGAAATTCACTTTTGTCAAAGGTTCTAAGTGCCATACTTGTGTTTAAGCAAAACAACCTCACAAGCCTCACAAGGCATCAGAGGCGAGAAATTTGGCACCGCTAGAACTTGTTCATTCCGATCTGTGTGAAATGAACGACATGTTGACTAAAAGGGGAAAAGAAATACTTCATGACACTTATAGATGATTGAACTAGATTTTTCTACTTATTGAAAAACAAAAGATGAAGCATTGTATTACTTTAAAATCTATAAGGCTTAGATAGAAAACCAACTTGAAAGGAAGATCAAACGGTTAAAGTTTGATCGAGGTGGAGAGTATTTTTCAAATGAATTTACTTCATTCTGTGAAGAGTCTGAAATTATTCATGAGAGCACGCCTCCCTATTCACCCCAGTCCAATGAGGTTGCCGAAAGAAAAATCACACTCTATCTGAATTGGTGAATGCCATGTTAGATACTGCGAGACTTTCCAACGAATGATGGGTTGGGGTTATATTGACTGCATGTCATGTCTTGAATAAAATTCCTACTAATAATAAAAATGTAACACCATTCGAGAAATGGAAAAAGAAAAGATTGATTCTCTCACACTTGCATACATGGGGATGTTTGGCTAAGGTCAATGTACCTATAGTCAAAAAGTGGAAATTTGGACCAAAAATCATAGATTATGTGTTCGTTGGTTATGCTATTCATAGCGTGGGATATAGATTTTTAATTATAAAATCTAGAGTACCTGACATGCGTGCTGGTACAATTTTTGAGTCCAAAGATACTACATTTTTTGAGAATGAATTTTCCATGAAAGATGCACCTAGTACTTCTAGTCAAGAACCTATTTTATTCCACGAGTCTTTTGTGCCAATAGAACATGTTGAACAAATGCCTGTGGAAAATCCTGAGGATGATAACACTGTAGCTACTCGAAAGAGTAAAAGACAAAAGAGCAAAGTCTTTTGGTGATGACTACATTGTATACCTTGTGGATGACACTTTAAAAACCATAGAAGAGGCATATTCATCTCCTGACGCTGACTATTGGAAGGAAACGGTACGCAATGAGATGGACTTAATTATGTCTAATGGTACTTGGGAAGTCGTCGAGCGTCCTTACGGGTGCAAGACTATAGGATGCAAATGGATTTTTAAGAAAAAGCTTAGGCCTGATGGTACAATTCAAAAATATAAGACAAGGCTTGTGGCCAAGGGTTATACCCAAAAAGATGGCGAGGATTTTTTTGACACTTATTCATCAATTGCTCGCTTGACCATGATTCGAGTACTACTTTCTCTGGAAAACTTTCGTGGTCTTCTCGTTCATCAGATAGACATTAAGACAACTTTTCTTAATGTGGAGTTGGAGGAGGAGATCTATATGGGTCAACCAAACGGGTTTGTATTAGAAGGTCAAGAAGGAATGGTGTGTAAGCTGTTAAAATCCTTGTATGGCCTTAAGCAAGCACCTAAACAGTGACATGAGAAGTTTGACAAAACTCTGACATTTGCTGCCTTTGTTATAAACGAAGTTGACAAATGTGTGTATTATCGCTATGGTGGGGAGAGGGAGTGATCTTGTGCTTATATGTCGATGACGTATTGATTTTTGGGACCAGCCTCAATGTGATTGAGGAGATCAAGGACTTTTCGTCTAAAAGCTTTGAGATGAAAGATTTGGGGGTGGCTGATGTTATTCTTGACATTAAGCTATTGAGTGGAGATGATGGTGGGGTTACACTCTTGCAATCTTACTATGTGGACAAAATATTGAGTCGCTTTGGTTATAGTGATGGCAAGCCAGCTCCAACTACATATGATCCAAGTGTGTTATTAAGGAAAAACTGAAGAATAACAAGAGACCGACTGAGAAACTCCTAGATCGTTGATTCGCTGATGTATTTGGCTAGTGCAATGAGGCCTGACATCTCATTTGCTGTGAGCAAGTTGGCCTGGTTTGTTTCAAGTCTAGGAGATGATCATTGGCGTGCTCTGGAAAGAGTAATGCGCTATCCAAAAGGCACTGTGAGCTATGGAATTCATTATGGTGGGTACCCAAGAGTACTCGAGGGCTATAGTGATTCAAACTGGATGCCGTCGGATATGCCTGTGGTCCCCAGGAAGGTGATCGAGCACCGTCTGGCCGTGCGACCGGACGCGAGACTCGTCCAGCAGAAGGTGCGGTGGCAGGCCCCGGAGCGGCAAGCCTTCATCCGTGAGGAGGTGACGAGTCTTCTGGAGGCCGGTTTCATTCGGGAGGTCATCCATCCAGAGTGGCTGGCGAACCCGGTGGTCGTCCCTAAGGTGAACGGCAAGCTCCGGATGTGCATCGACTACACCGATCTCAGCAAGGCATGCCCTAAGGATCCCTTCCCTTTGCCACGTATAGATCAGATAATAGACTCCACCGTGGGGTGCGACCTTTTGTGTTTTCTAGATGCTTATTCAGGTTACCATCAGATTCACATGGCTAGGGAGAATGAGAAAAAAGCTGCTTTCATTACTCCTATAGGAACCTTTAGCTATACAACTATGCCTATTGGTTTAAAGAATGCAGGCCCTACTTTTCAGCGCATGACTCACATTACTTTGAGTAGCCAAATAGGGCGTAATGTTGAGGCATATGTCGATGACTTGGTGGTAAAGACGCGCCACCAAGAGACTTTGCTCTCGTATCTAGCGGAGACTTTCAACAGTTTCCGATCCATGCGCATGAAAGTGAACCCTGAAAAGTGTGTGTTCGGTGTGCCAGCAGGCAAACTCCTTGGGTTCATGGTCTCAGCCCGAGGCATAGAAGCCAATCCCGAGAAGATACGAGTGATAGAGCGGATGCACCCCCCCAGCAAGCTTAGGGATCTGTAGTGCGTCATAGGATGCATGGCCAACCTGAGCCGATTCATATCGAGGCTGGGAGAGAGGACGCTACCCCTATTCAAGCTCCTTAAGCGCTCTGAGCCGTTTGTCTGGACGGAGGAGGCCGAACAAGCCCTCAACCAATTGAAGGCTTACCTTAGCTCTCCCCCAGTCCTGGTGGCTCCGGAGTCTGAGGAGCCGCTGCTGCTTTACTTAGCGACGACCTCGCAGGTAGTTAGCGTAGCATTGGCGGTGGAGCGCGACAAGGAAGACCCTCAGGGCGCGCGCCCCCGTCCCGTGTTGGAGCGATTCGGGTTAGAGAAAGACGAAGGAGCCCCTAAGCCGAGCGGTGGTTGATGGTGGCCCTTCGTCCTCTCGCCAGGCAGCATCAAGCGCCCCCGACCCCCAGGCCGGCCCCGAGGCCACTGAGGGGAGGAGTGGCCCGATGCATCCTGACCCCGAGGCCGCTGACATGGAGGTCGAGCGGGCCCAACGAGGCCCCTCTAGCAATGAGTGTCCAGAACCCAGCGCCCCTAATGAAAAGGTTAGGCCTCGCCGAAAGGTGCAGCGGCCAGTCTACTTTGTTAGTGAGGCACTACGGGACGCCAAGACCCAATATCCTCAAGCCCAGAAAATGCTTTATGCAGTTCTGGTGGCTTCAAGGAAATTGCGCCATTATTTCCAGACGCATCGGGTCACCGTGGTCACGTCGTACCCCTCGGCCAGATCCTGCAGAACCGAGAGGGTACCGGACAAGTAGTCAAGTGGGCTATCGAACTCGCGGAATTCGACTTGCACTTTGAGCCATGCCACGCAATCAAAAGCCAGACCCTCGCCGATTTCTTGGCAGAGTGGACCCCAATGGCCTAGTTAGATCCCTCCCTCAGGCCTTCCGTCCCTGAGGTCGAGGAAGACCCTGATGCTGAGCTTCGCACTGGGCATTGGGTAATGCATTTTGATGACTCCCTCGTCCTCCGAGGTGCCGGCGCTGGAGTCACATTGACTTCGCCGAGTGGGGACGTCCTCAGATATGTGGTTCGCCTAGATTTTCGAGCAACCAACAACTTGGCGGAATATGAGGGGCTCCTTGCGGGACTCAGAGCGGCGGCTGGAATGGGGATCCGCCGCCTCTTGGTGTTGGGAGACTCTCAGCTAGTCGTGAACCAGGTCTCTAAGGAGTACCAATGCTTCGACCCATAGATGAAAGCCTACGTCTATGAAGTGCGGCATATGGAATGCCATTTCGATGGGTTAGAACTTCGGAACGTGCCCAGACGGGACAACGCGCTCGCCAATGAGCTCTCACGGCTCGCATCTTCGCGAGCCCCAACCCCACCGGGTGCCTTTGAAGAAAGGCTTACCCAATGGCGCGTTTGGGTCCCCTGAAGGAACCAGATGCTGCCACGCAAGCCCCGGGGCCCGATATAATCCAGGCGTCGGGGCCCGAAGGGGTCGATCCCGACCCCACGCGACAAGCTGCCTGGATGTCCGAGATCCAGACGTTCCTAAACAATAAGACTCTGCCCAAGGATCACGAAGGGAGCGAGCGAATCGCTCGCGTCTCCAAACGGTACGTGTTCGTAGAGGGGGCCCTCTACCGACGCGGCGCCAATGGACTCCTCCTGAAGTGCATTCCTCGGGAGCAGGGCATCGAGCTTCTCGCCAATGTCCATGAAGGCGAGTACGGAGCTCATTCCGCCTCGCGCACCTTGGTTGGCAAGGCTTTTTGCCAGGGTTTCTACTGGCCAACGACGCTTCAAGACACCGCAGACCTGGTCCAGTGGTGCAGGGCATGCCAGTTCCATGCCAAGCAAACGTACCCGCCGGCCCAGGCCCTATAGACCATCCTGCTCTCATGGCCATTCGTGGTCTGGGGGCTGGACATCTTGGGTCCTTTCAAGGCGGCCGGAGGCGGTTACCAGCATCTGTATGTCGCCATCAACAAATTCACCAGGTGGCCTGAGGCTTATTCGGTCGTCAAGATCGACAAGCACTCGGCCCTCTAGTTCATTAAGGGCATCACTGCCCGGTTCAGGGTTCCCAACCGTATCATTGTGGACAACAGCATCCAGTTCACCAGTGAGCTGTTTGGTAATTATTGCGATGACATGGGCATCAAGCTGTGCTTCGCCTCACCCACCCACCCCAAGAGCAATGGTCAAGTAGAGCGTGCCAACGCAGAAATCCTCAAGGGCCTCAAGACCAAGACCTACAACGTCCTCAAGAAGCATGGGGACTTGTGGTTAGAGGAGCTACCAGCGGTGCTTTGGGCCAATCGGACCACCCCAAGCCGTGCCACAGGAGAAACCCCGTTTTTCCTGGTGTACGGGGCCGAGGCGGTCCTACCGTCCGAGCTCACCCTAGGTTCCCCTCGGGCTACACTGTACAACGAGGCTGACCAAAATCAGCTTCGCCGCGACGACCTCGATTACCTTGAAGAGCAAAGAAGACGCACAGCCCTTCGGGCTGCCCATTACCAACAGAGCCTGCGGCGCTATCATCAGCGCCACGTCCGGGCCCGATCACTGCAAGTCAATGATCTCGTCTTGCGCCGCGTCCAATCGCGCGCGGGGCTGAGCAAACTCTCACCCATGTGGGAGGGGCCGTACAAAGTGATCGGTGTCCCCCAGCCGGGCTCGGTGCAATTGGACACGGAAGATGGCACAGAGCTGCCTAACCCGTGGAATATCGATTACCTTCGTCGCTTCTACCTTGGATGTCGAGTGTTTGTCTCTAGGGCTCGGGCCAACCCCGCACGACCCCTCGGGTCGTGCCGGGTTGGTCGGGGGCTACCACTGTTCATATGTTTATATTAATGTCAATTTAATAGAAAACGCTCTTGTTGCTTATTTCTAGGCTGTTACATACGTTTTCTCTTCCTTCTTGAGTCTTGCCTCAGGTCGGGGTTGTTTGTGCTTGTTTTTTGCTCTCAACAACATTGGAACGCCTAAACGCCAAGTGGGGCCTAGACGCGAGCCACGCCCCAGGTCGTGGCGATCTCTGGGGGCTCGGAGGGGCCTACACACGGCCATTCCCGACCCCCGGTCGCTACGGCTTTGGTTTGGCCAGCCTCGCCATGCAGATCTCCCTCGAGGCATTAGCTTTGGCCCTTGTTGTTTGGGGTTGCAGTTCGAGCCCGAACCTCCCTTACCCAGGCAGACTCAGAAGGGTTTGAAAATCAAAAACAGCCCTGTGCATATAAGTCAACTGAGGAAAGACTTAACCTTTCCGATCGCAGGCATTCGCAGACAACGGATGCGAACGAAGATGGCGAGAATTTTATACACACATGGAAGATGGCACCAAGGCCTTAAGGTAAATTGTGTCCATGCCAAAACAAGCTTAAACAAAAGAAAAATTATTATTGCAGGTAGATGGGAACATGTGGCAGTTGCCCGGCAGTTGACCTTCTCCGCTCCTCACGGAGTGCTCGGACTGCCGAGTCTGCCGCCGTTGATGACCTTGTCCCAGTCCTCCTCCTCCTCGTCATCGTCATCGTCGTCATCGTTCGAGCCCCCGGTCCAGCGTCGCCTCACGCTCATCCAGAGCTCGGGCCTGCTCTTCCAGCTCCTGGGCGCGCTGGGTTTGAGCTCGGTCCAGCTCCTCCTGCTACCGGTTGCGGCGGTCGAGGACTTCAGTACGCCAGCGCATGGCGGCCTCGGATTTCCGCAGCGCCAGGGCACGCCCCTCCAACTCGGAAGAGCGCTCTGCCAGGGCCTTGCCGCTGGTCTCCAAAGCCTCCTCCCGCAGCCGCAGCGATGCCTCGGCCTCCGCTGCCCTCCGTTCTCGGGCCGCAGCAGCGTCGAGGACCCCCCGCGTAGCGTCGATCCTCTGCGCCAACTCTGCCGCATGGGCATCGTACTGAAGATGGATGGCGTTCAACACTTCGTCCAGCGCGTCGGTGGCGATAAGCGCTGCCTGTCGCTCCTCCTCCGCATCGCGCACCATGGACTCCAGACCTCCGAGCGGGCGTCAAGCTCCGCCATACGCCTTTGGTGCATCTTGCACCCGGCCTCGACCATGGCGTCGACAGCTCGTCGCCCCTCGTTCACCCGCTCCCGGTTTGCGTCCAGCTGCTCCCACTTCGCCTCCAACGCGGCCTGTTCCTCCGCCAAGGCCTGCACCTGGGCGTGGAGCCCCTCTAGGACGGTGGAGTTCATGGCCGCGAGAGCTTGCATGAATGGCTCCGTGCTCGCCGAAGTGGAGGCTGAGAAGGGAGAGGACCGCGTTCACGACGGTGGGGTCCGGCTTGATCCGCCGGCGACTGGCATGCGGAAGCCACTACCGTTGGCGTCTCGAGTAGCGCCCCCACGGGCATCAGTGGCAGAGGCCCCTTGTGCGGCCCTCGCCCGACTTGCAGTTGGTGAGGCCTGCTCAGTCGATGTTTGGGGCGCCTCGCACCCCGTTTCCTCTGCATCTCCCGAGGGCGCCGCCTAGGGCTCCCCCTCAGGTTCGCCCTTGGGCTCGACCTCGGGAATGGCCTCGGTCCCTGCCTCGGGCTCCGGCTTGGGCTCGGCCTCGGGCATGGCCTCGGTCCTCGTCTCGGGCTCCGGCTTGGGCTCGGCCTCGGGCGTAGCCTCGGTCTCCACCTCGGGCGTCACGCCCAGATCTGAGCCCCCTCCTAGGGCCCGCCCCAAGTCGGCCTCGAGCACGGCACTCGGCTCCGGGATTTTGTCCGAAGTTTGTGCCACCGCGCCGCCGCTTCCTCCTCGCCCCCGGTCGCCTGCGCTCTGGGCGCGGCCTCCTAGGTGGTCGCCCTGGCCGTCTTGACTGCCTCCTTGGCCTCCGTCTTCTCCGTCCAACAGGACTAGGACCACCGGGAGGAGTCGTTGTCCGCGCCACCACGAGAAGGGATCTCGCTGTGTTTGTTGAAGTGAACGAACCAGCAAAGCTAACAAATAAGTAAAAATAAACATCGCGAGAAAAGGTTGCGGGAGTTGGGGGAAAGAACCATACCTGCGGGGAGGGCGTTTGAAGCTCCACTCTGGGGCCTCGATGCACGGCTGGGTCTCCCCCATCTTTCGCAGCCGCTTTTTCTTCCGCCCGGCTTCCGGCAGCGCCGATGGCTCGCGGTCGGGCGGGCGTCGGCTGGCAACGCGCTCCGCGTCGCCCCCATGGGCAGGGACAAAGGGGAGGAGTCAGGCATCTTCCTCTTCCCCTTCGGGTCGATGGAAGAGCCGCTGCTAGGGCCCGGGCCACTGGGCCCTCCTCCGTGTCCTCCACATGACGGAGGCCGTTGCGCCCCTTGGCCGCCGCTGCCATCCGTGCCGCCACCGCCGCTGCCACTAGCGCTACCACCACAGCTACCACCTGCGCCTGCACCATGGCCACGGTCCCCAGCTGCACTGACCGCCATCATGATGGCCAGGATGCTGTCCCGGTCGCGGTCGCTGTAGAGGGGGAGGATCCCGTCGGGGATCAGCGATGGCTCAATGGAGGCGAGGTTCAGCACCCGCTGGATCACCACCTTGACGTCCTCTCGGCTCCATTCCCAGCGGCGCCCCACGTGGGTGCGCATGGGGTCGTCGAAGCCGGTGAATGCCCATGCGCCGCGGGCCCGTTCCTGGAGCGGTGTGATCCGGCGACAAGGGAAGTCATCGTAGACCATGGCTCCCGTCAATCCGCGGGCCCGCAGGCCGCTGAGGCGGTTTTGGACCACGTCGTACTCGTCCCCAGTGCCGCCGTCGCTCGCCAGCTCGCCGACTGCTCCGGTGGCCCGGTGGGAAGCTAAAGGCGAGGGTGGTTGGGAGGGCGGTGTAGAACCAATCCCTCTTCCAGTTGTCTCACTTCTTACAAAGTGAGCACTCGATGTACTGGCTATCGTTTGGGGCCGCGGCTGAAAGTAGCAGCCGCCCACCTCCGTCGTGGGGTGTTGCAGCTGTAGGGTGAAGAAATGCTAGAAGAGGCAGACGGTCGGCCTCACCCAAACGAACATCTCTCACAGATGCACAAAGATGGCCAGCATCATCATGATGTTGGGGACGAGGTGCGCCATCTGGATCTTGTAGAAATCCAGAACCGCGTAGCAGAAGCCGGAGAACGACAGAATTAGCCCTGCCATGACAAAGGAAAAAAGGTGGATGGATCTCTCCGGGTAGCGCGGACGTGGGCGTGCCTCGCTCGCCACCACCACGTCGCGGCCGGGTGCCTCCGGCATGAACTTGCGCAGCAAGCCCATTTGCTTCTCCCCGGTGATGCGGGAGGGAGGCAACACGTTGTTGTCTGACGGACCGGAGCCCCGTGCCATGGCGCCGGTGAGTTGAGGTGTGGGATGAGTGAGAGCGTGTGGCAGGAGAGGAGACCGAAGACGATGGGAGCTAGGGCGCGCCAAGCGTGGAGAGTTGGAATGGCGAAGGGAAGGGAAGGAAATCCCCCTCCAGCGCCTTTTATCCTCTCCTCGGCCGCGCCCGACCCCTCGTCTTTCGTGACCACTACTCTTGTCTCCTCGTTTCTTGTGCCCACTCGTCCCACTCGTCTGATTTTGCCGCACGTGGCAGGCGTGCGGCCGTTGGGGCGAGTTCAAATGGGTCGCCCCCATCGTAATCGCGCACGATTACCACGGGGATAACGGCGCGGCCCGCTAACGCTCCCGATTCACGCGCCGCCCCAGGTGACGCGGTGATCACGTGGTGATGGGCCATCATTGCTGAGGGCGCGACGTCTCGGTTGCACGTGTGGCCGTGTCACTTAAAATCCGCCACCGGGCCCACAAATCACTGGCTCAAGTGGACTGGCGTCACGCCTGACCGTTTACGGTAAACTTGGGCCAGGTGTAACGCCGGGGGTACCAAGCTTAGAGGGGAGAGGCCGCCCCCGGCGTCCACGTGGCATTCCCCCCGAGGGGGGAATGCCACGTGGACGAGTGGCGGCCATCCCGTCCAAGCCCGAGGGGTTGGCTCACCCCGACCCCTCCTCGCAACCACCATGTGGCCGCCACGCGTATGGGGTTAGGTCGGCGCCTCTCAGCACCCACCTAACTGCATTCAATGCGGGCAGAGTGGGCGCACCACGCCGCATTTAATGCGGCTTGTTGCGTACCTACTTTGCCTATGACCGGTCTGTGACCGATCTACGACCGGTCCGTGACCGGTCAATTGACAGAGGGGACGGTGGCAAGCCACTCACGCCCTGACCATGTGCCAGGGGACGTGTGGCAGGTATGCCCCATCCCATCGTGATGATGAGAGGCTCTCAGCCTCTCATCCAATCCAAAGCCGACTTGACCGCTCCGGACGTGCCCGGGATTTCATTCCCGGTGCATGCATGCCTCCCAAGTCCTCATCCTTTAAATGGTGAGTGACAGGGGCGTTCCCCGTGTCAGCCGGCGTGATTCGGTGGACCCCGCACAGCAGCCGGCGTGCTAGTAACTTCCGGGTTAAGGCGCAAAACATGCATTTAATGTAGGGAATGTTTTTCCTCTCCCCTAGGTAGCTCTCGCAGCACATGTGGTATCCCCTTGGAGTATAAAAGGACGACCATGCCTAGCGAGAAGGGGGTTCCTTCTTGGGATTCCGGATCCCTGGTCTAAAAGCTTGTTTAGCTCTAGCTGGTACACTGGAGCTTCAGAGACTTTCGAAGCTCAGAAAAATCATCATACACAGGAGTAGGGTATTACGCTTCCGAGCGGCCTGAACCTGTATAAATCCCTTCGGTCTCATCTTCACCGAGGGGGCCCGACCCCCTCTACATCTCTTCTCAAGTGCTTCCAACTCCTCAAACTTTCACCCGCTCGAGGAGTCCACTCTCCGACACCACCTATCTTCTCTCAGGCCTTCCCTCCACCCTACGCCGAGCCCTCCTTCCCTCTCTTCTCCCCCTTCGTCCTCCGCTGTGGCCTTCATCGGGTGGCTGCTAGGGTTGAAGGGAGAGCAGCTGCGGCGGCAACATTGAGGGGAGGATGATGATGGTGGTGGTTAGGGGAGGCGGCGATGGCAGGGAAGGAGGGTTGACGATGGTGGCAGCGGAGGAAAGGCGGCCAACGGCATTGGGGGGAAGGCGGACAATGAAGGCGGGGACAGGGGAGGGCGGATGATGGTGATGGGGGGAGCACGAACGGCATCGGAGGCAGCCCCGCGGCAGCGTCGACATTGATGCGGGGCATGGAGCATGGTGGGGAGGAGGTGTGAGATGGCCGGGGATATGGTTTGGGGATAGATATGTTTGTTTTTCGAAAAAAATCCTGTGTTTTTTATTTTTATAGCGCTACTGTTAAAAGCAGAATTTTTTTCTTTGTATTGTATTTCTTTGAAATAGGATAAAACATAGTGGGACGTCAGTTGGTTCAAAGGACCTATGGGATATTCCGGGCAAACTTGAGGAGGTTTTTTTGCAAAATAACAACCATACGTCAATTCTTCCTAAGAGCCAAAAACAACTTAGAAAACTGAGAAAAGGTAATCCTAGGAGGTATTAGTGGCTAGGGATTCCCACATTCAATGAAAAATTGCCTTTGAACTGTTAGGAGCTGTTTAATTAGGTCTTTAGGCAGAAAGAATCCCGCATGCATGTGGGCTGAATTGGTCTTGTTGAAAATTTTATAGAGAAAAGAAAAGGATTTCTACTCTACGCAGTTTAATTAGTAAACTACTCCTCTTCCTTGTGACGAAACGAAAGTAGGTCAACTGGTTAGGTTTCTTGTGATGGAATCAGCTCACCTGAATTTAAGTCTAGACTTGACACGGGTTGTCGCATTTACGGTTAATGTTTCTTCCAGTCGAGGCGTCAGCTGTGACTTTTTTAATCTCAAGGTATGTTGAAGGTGCTCATAGATGTAGGGTATGCGTGTTTGCTTCTTTCGAAGGTGCTCATATGGGTAGGGTGCGCATGCGTGTGAGCCAAGAAGAACTTCAGTACGTTGACAGGTAAATATGTCTATCATCTTCCTGTTATTGTCTATGTTCTCATATATTGAAGGCAAGAAGATACATTGTCACATTCTAATTTAAGTTGTGAGCAATTTGTTGGGCAAAAAGATGGGTGAAGGAGGTTCAGCTGGACCAACTCAGAGGAAGGGGACATGACAGAGGAAGGGGATGGAGGACTAGCCCCCATGCCCATGGACACCACTGACCTCGTCACTCATGGCTCACTCTAGCCTTCCACTGCCCATGAACACATGTGTCAAGCCCCAACATGGGCTATCACCTCAGCACGCGCACTAGTTGTCCTCCACACCACCAGCCAGACCTTAGGCTAGTCCAAGAACACCGGCCGAATCTAAGACAAGGAGGAATCTTTCGGATCTAGAAAAAAAGAAGGTTAGGAAGGAGGGAGGGAGGAGATGGCTGAGGGAGATAAAGGGTGGAAGAAGGCGGCGCTGGTGGTGGCTGGAGGTGCCGCCCCTGGCGACGAGGTGGCTAGCGGCGTGGGGCTCGGAGAGTTGGGCGACACGTCCTCCGGGTCATCCTACGAGAGCGACACGAGAGTCTGTTTGTAAACTTCTTATATTTACAAAGAAGAGAACTCACGGTCGTAGAGACGGGGAACATAAGAAAGAGCGCAAAGAAAAAAAGTTTAACATATTTACATATTTATTCTTAGTGACATATCGACAAATAGAGTTTTGTTCTGAAATAAGACTATTGATATAGCAGATGTCTCACTTCAGAACATATTCATAGATAGTATACTATCAGACAACTTATAACAACATGTATATCTGGTGTACCATCAAATGAAACAAATATCGACTAAATTCATCTCCCTTGGAGAAAAATTTCACAGTCATCCCTTCACCCTACTTGATCTTCCTCCGCCTCCGTAAAAACTTTACGAGCCATGCTGGTAGACAACTCTTGTTTTTATTACCTTTCTAATCAATCATTTTCCTAATTGACATTCTCGAACAAAACCTTGGAGATGTGCCCATCGATTGTTTCCGGCGAGCAATGAGCGACGTAGCAAAAGCTCTTCACCACGTCGAGAAATGTCTGCCTCGTCACGCTGTTGACATCGTTGCTGCTCTCGTAAACACGCTGGATGAGCTCTTTCATCTCAACATCCACTTCCTGGTCTATACCGTCAACCTTGTCCATGCTTCCTCCATTCTGTTTGATCATAAATCATGTTTTTTTTTGTAAATTACCTCAAGGAACATTTTTATTTTTGTAATTCGTGATGATGAGTGCACGTACCTGAGCAAGAATTTTGGTGGCAAGTTTGCTGCACATGGAAGAGGTGATCTGCTCAAGCCTGGTGTACTTTGCATTGTTGTTCAGGCTCTGCTTGGCCGAACCGTGCCGTCCTGAGCAGATCTCGATTGTGCGAACTAGCAACAGTGCGGTATCCCCTCCAGGTGATCCTTGGCTCTCGTTTGTCCGTGACATGAGCCACTGCTTCCACTGCAATTAATAGAACACATTCAACTGTTAAAATTTCCAGGGTAAATTAATACATCATGTCATCAGTTTAAAATTAATTTTACCGCTTCACGTAGGCTGTCAGAAGCATTGCCGAACGCATGGAGGTCGATGAGCTCATCGAGTGCGTACAGTAAGTTCCTCTCTGCTGAATCCTTTGATTCCCTGCACACACGCAAACAAAAATATTACGTGAATCACTGTAACAGTGTAACTTGATTATAAGAACGATGAATTCTGTTTTTTTTAAGGGAATCCATTGAAGAGATTAAACAAGGTATATGAGCGGTCGAAGTAGACCTCCAGTCCCAGTCGTGGGTGGCGAGTCCACTGATGAGCCTCTCCACCATGCTGTCGGTGGCGGCGCCGGCGCTGCGTCGGAAGTGCGACGCGATGGCCTCGACGAGGATCGCCGTGCGAGCCCATCCCAGGCGCTCCGCCGCCCGGTTGGGCTCGAAGATATTCGCCGCGGCCAAGAAGTAGGCTCTCAGCGCGCTCTGTTCGGTCACGTCGTGCGCTTGCAGATTGTTCCTGATGTACCACCTGCGCAATATGACTTGTGAGTAAGAAACATCTTTAATTACACGGTAGAGTATGTGAAATTATTGTCATGATTAATATTTTGTGATGAACAATTAGCTTCGCAAATGATTTATTCAATAAATTGGTTTGAGAATATTTGTGGATGTTGGTGTGAGTGCGTGTGAGTAACGTGGGTCAGGTTGTGATATCTGTGCCCAAAAACGGTTTGTGTCTGATTGTGTGCAGGAATCTTGGAGGTCAATTTCGGTCAACGGTGAGATCGGGACTAAACTCAGGGAGGAGTTGAAGTTCAGATGATCGAGGATGCCAGGTGATGAAGTTGGATACGAGATGACACACGAGGTATGCGTGCAAGCGTCGGTGTTCGCGAAGGAAATAGGAAGAAAAACTGAAAATGAGTATATTGTTGCTACAGTACTCTAGGTACTGTAGCATGGTGGTACTGCTGCATGCATACATGCGTGGTGTATGCGTGTAGATGCATGATGCGATTGGATTGTTTGAGAGAGTTTGGAAGAATTATAATTTGATAAATTGTAATTTGATTTGGAAAGTGAGGGTTTGAGTACTAGTGGAACTAGGACTTCTACTCCTACTAGGAGTTGTACTTCTGCTTTGAGTAGGAGATTTTAGGTATAAATAGATGAGGAGTTGAGATTAGAAGATATCGACTTTTTGGGAGAGAAAAGTTAGGCTTTGCTTCTATGCTTTAATCTAGTTCGAGAGTTGAGGGAGGAGTGATTTAGATGCACTTTGTAAATACATATTGATGCAATAAAGGTGATCTATTTTCAAGAATTCGTCGATACATGTTTTTTCCAGTTCCCGACGGTCTGACCGACGGCTTGGAGGCGGTCTAACCGGCGGCAGTGCAGTGGTTTGATCGGTGGCGTCACGGCGGTCTGATCGTTGCGACTTCATCAGGTTAGAGGGTAACTTTTATTTTCGCTAAAAGTTTTGGTTTTTGATTTTTGGTTTTTCCTACCATTCACCTCCCTCTGGTATGTTTGTTTGGTCTTATTCGATCCTATAGAGTAATATCATATTAGACGGAAAGTCTATTCGTCCCTCGAGTGAATGTCCTCTTGTTTCTCATATCATCCAAAAAATTATAATAAAAATTAAAAAACTCTAGCAAAATAAATATATATCACTGCACAACCATGGTTCAAATTCAATTTAAAAAAAGAGAGTCGAAATTGACTTTATTAAAACACACAATTCACAGTCAAATTAATTTGTTAATTTTATTTTAATTGTATAGGTTGAATTGAAATTTGCATGTTCATGATATATATTATTATTATTATGGAACACACTATTTAATAGTTTAAAAAACGTGTTAATAAAAATTAAGATAAAATCTATATCTTACTAAGAAAAGAGCAGGGCCTAGTCGATTAGCCAGTAAATTACGGTGTTGTGATTGATAGACAGGAGGAATGTGCGACCTTTTCAGGCTGAGCCACTCGAGCCAGGAGAGCCTTTGGAAGTTGGTGAAGTCAGCCTTTGCCGCCTCAAGGTACAGGTCGTTGTTGACTAGGGTCATCCTGAAGGTATGCGAAAAACACAACAAAGATGACAAAAACGTGATGCTTCAAGTACTAGTTATTATTATTATTTTTTTTGTATGTAGTCCTAGGTTAGAAGGAGCTCGTCACCTGTAGAGTCCCTTGCCGATCCACGCGTCCTCGCTAGCGCCGTACTGCTCCAGGTACACTCTCGTCTCGACTCGCGGCAAGCTTGCCTTCCATGGGAAGTCCAGCGCGTACTCAACCTGACATATTTTTTTTTACACAAGATGAAAGCCATTTTAGCAACACGTACAAAGTGATGGATTATCATGACCAGCTAGCTGTTAACGTTGCTGAGCCTGATTGTAGTTGTTGTTGCGTTGATACCTCGCTGGGCAAGCCATTGGCGATGACCCACTTGTCGCTGAGGTTGCCGGTGGCTCGCCGCTCCTCGAGAAAGGCGCGGCAGTAGGCCCTGAGCCGATCCAGGCCGTCGTCGTCGCCGGGGAAGGCGATCTGTGAGGCGCGGTAGGAGTTGTACATCGCCGTCAGCGACTGGCTCGACTGCCCCGCGAAGCAGAAGTACTCCCCGTCCTTCTCGAAGTGCTTGAACATGGCTACAAATTGAGAAAAACACACTCCCCAGATTAAGTCATCAAGCATGTCAATGCATATTGGCTTTTGGAAGACAATGGAGTTTTTTGTTTTTTTTACATGAGGAGACATTGTAGCCATGCAGACGGAGGAGACGGAAAGCCATGGCCGTGTCGTCGATGTCCTTGACCGGACAGAGCCCGCCATAGCTCATGCCGTCTGCACTCAGGTGCCTGTTTCAAATGTGCAGGTGTATATGTAGCTAGTCACTTCGTCTCAAACCAGTAAAAATTAATGTGCGTGCACACTTCGTTTCTGAACGAGCTGTTTGTATATTACCTGTAGGCGTACTCCAAGTATTCCTCAATTTCACTCGTGAAGTATCTCGATATTCCTAGCCGCCTCAACCGATCGACCGACCATAAGCGGTCAAAGTTGTCGACCGGGTAGGTACATGGTGCTGAAATGAAACAAATTACAGTGATTTTACGGTTTTAAAGAGAAACTTTTTTTATTGTGAAATTTGATACCTACTTTTGGTACCTCTATTATTACTACAAGAAAGAAAACCCGCGCATATATGCAGACATCTTATTGATTGTTTTATAAAAAAAGAAGTTATATCTCACTATTTCTATTTAAATGTTAATTATTAATTAATAAGAATATCTCACATATTAAAAAAAACACTTTGATTGAGCAACATATAAATTCTTCTATTGTCACCATTACTTACTATGCTTTAAAAGCTGAGTGAACTGTATATGTACCAATAAAATAAGCCTACTACATCATTAACACATTAAAATATCCACTACTCAGGTTTCATGTCTCACTTATTTCTAAATCCTTATATAAATATTATAAAAATACCACCACTTCTATCCATTAATGGGATAGTACCATTAAAGTTAAACACGAATGTTACTCTAATGGTTAAAGTCGATTGTAGCCACCAAGACTTTCTTTCTTTGTTGCCTTGAAACATGGGTCCCGCATCGATGTAGCCATGCTCCTCAAGATCAGCTTGGAGCATAATTTTATTGCCTAATTCATCATCGCATGCTTATGGAGTATTACATTGGTAAATAGAAAGTTGAGCACTATTAGCGATGATGACCTTCACTGGGTCTGCCTTAACATGGCCATATGTTCCATACTACTTACGGCGCCATAGTAAAATTTGTTGTCCATCTGTGGTGCCCTTTAGGGAATGACAAAGAGAAGATGAAGGTGATCAAAGTAGTTTTTTAAAATGTTTTTGAGTAGATTTGTGCTTATAGTGTAGGCACAAATTGTTTATGGTTTTGATGATTACTACTTAATTTTTTATAATATAGATAGAATACTCTCTTTTGAAAATGTGCAAGGTTAATCATTCGATGATATTTTTTAAAAATTATAGCTAAAGAGACATACCACCACGATAATATTCAGAGTATCATATTATTGTTTATATATTTTGACAAATATGTATAGTTTAGCGGCTGGTTTATTTTTAACACCTATTGTTCATAATCATATGAGACACTTTTACTAATTTGAAAAATATATTTATTTTTTCAAAACTTATTTACAATAACTAATTTGTTGGAGTACACTTATAGTCATGCCAGTGGAGTTTATTACATATATCCATCAATTATGTCTGACATATTGAAATTTCTTAATTATAAAAAAATATGTCATGAGTGTGTCAAAACTATTTGAATATATATATATATATATATATATATATATATATATATATATATATATATATATATATATATATATGATCATAAATCTCATGATGGATTAAGGGGTTGCATTATAGAAAGATCATTGGCTACAAAATTTTTGATACTTCTTTTCATATCTATGTACTATGTATGCTTCACAATTCTCAAATACCAATCAAATAGTCCTAAAAATATAAAAAAGACTTTGAGAATCTTAATCTCAAACAAATTATAATTTAATCAGATCTACTTAAAAAACACAACTAAATTGTGTTGTTTTCATGATTTACATATGTAGATTTAAATTAGTGTTGTAAATTTTTGAAGTGATATTTCACACCCTAAAATATGATGTGAATTTTTGAAAAAATTATCATACAACTAACTATTATATGTCAGCCCCATGTGTCATGATGCATTTAGAAGCACAATATAACTTTTATAATTTAATTAAAGAAATACAACATGATCATAAATTGAATATATATTTAAAAATAATTTAGAAGTTGGTTTAAAGAATATTGATTGGATATTTTATAATTTTTTATTATAGATCTTATTATATATATAATTTATATTTGTGAAGTAATATATTTTCTCTTTATATTGTAGAAAATCATATTTTAAGACCGTTGATTTTTATGGATCTATGTAATTTGGCTCTCTTTTTTTTTTAATCTAAGTTCGTATGGTTCTTTTTTTCACTTCCACTGTTCAGGAGGTAAGCTTTATTGCTTTGTTTTCAATCGTACGTACGCCCTACGTACGTACGGGAGAACAATAATAGTGTTTATATCGTATAAACAGGAGGAAGTTATTATTTTTTAATAATAGATCTAATCTAGTGGTATAAAATAACGGATCACCAATTTAAAAGTGAAAATCAATGGTGAGATTAGATATTGTTATGTGACGGCTTAGAAGCATTTATAAGAGTAACGTGTGATGACTTAAAAGCATTTGTAAGAAGTTTAATGAATTTTTATTATATAATAGATGTACAAAAATTTACACTAAAAAATTTGCTACCTTTTGTATCTCTTACAAACCGTAAAATTTCTCAACAAATTAAGTTGAAGAATAAAATTAACCGGAACGGAAAAATTCCACTGTAATAAAAACCCAAACTTCCTGTTTGTTTGACTTAGTTGCAAATTTAGTACTAGTCATGATTTTTACCTCCACCGTCAAAATTGTTGACGGTTGTTTCCAGGTATTCGAGCAACTCTTTATCGCCCGTTTCGCTGAGAGCGTGAGCTGACGCAGCAGGTGAGGAATGTAAGGAGCCAGCTGGGCACTTGAACTGAAGCAACCTTTCCCAGTCCAAGTCTTCCATTCCCTCCAAGCTATGGAGTAAGGTGGTCGGCCTAGCATGCAGTGCTTCTCTAGGAATCCTGCAATTAGTTTCAAAGTGTCACAGCTGGTTAACTATTGGTTTCAGACATATAGACCATTAAATATTTTTCAACTGAGTAATTAATATTTTTCAGACATATAGACATATAAATCATTAAATATTTTACAGTCATTGAATAAATACTAAAAGGTATTATATTTTTTTATGTAAAATTTGGTACCTCCGATACTAGAAGATACCAAATTTATATTAAAAATTTTAGTTTCTCTGGACACCTCTCAAGAATTATAAAATTTATCTTTTTAATTTAGTTAGTATATATGGTACCATATCTTAGATAATGTTGTTGACTTATAAAGTTACATTTAACTATTCGTCTTATTTAAAAATTTTATGTAAATATAGAAAAAATGTTTATTGTTTTTTTTCTTTTTGGCATGTAAGTAATGCTTGAAATGCTTTTATTGATCCATGAAGCCATAATAAAATAAATAATAATTAGATAAATTTTTTGAATAAGACAAATAACCAAACATATATATATATAAAAGATAATAACATCGTCTATTAAAAACCGAACCGAAGAAAGTATGTAACACGTACTTTGCGAGCTTTAATTGTCTCTTGACATATATGTCCTGCAAAGCAGGGTCATCATAGTTGATGTCCAGACCCAGGTTCTTGGCCTTCTCGAGAAGAACAGGGAAAGTGATCTCGAACCCGACCATCATCCACTCCTCGTCGTCCTCGCCGAGCCTCCAGAGATTGTCCTGGATGTAGGCGAGGCCCCTCCTGCACTGGTCCATGTGGACGCCCCACGTCGCCAGCGCGACGACGCAGCCCAGCGTGTTGATGAGCCGGTCCTGGACGATGAACATTCCGGCGTCGCCCCACGAGCCGTCGGGCAGCTGGTTCCGGGCGATCCAGTCGATGGCCTCCGGGAACTGTGGGTTTTCGCCGCCGCCGTCGAGGCGCTTGACGAGGGCGATCCACGCCGTGTCGTAGGCGGAGACGGTGGTCTCGCCGAGGCTGTTCCTGGCCGCCCTCAACCTGGATTTGATGGACTCGATCATGTAGGGTAGCTCGCTGGTGCTTGGTGCGACGGCGGCGACGTCGCCGCCGCCTTGTGGTGGTCTAGCGTGTCCATCGTCGAGCGGACGATGCTCGCGCGTTTCTTGCCCCTGCAGCTGGGCCTTGCACTTCCAGTGTAACATGATCCCTAAAAGACAAGGCATGGATTAGGCTATGTTTTGACCAGATAGAGATTTTGAGAAACAGCTCATGGGTAGCCAAAGCCAACCAAAAAAAAAAAATCTAAAAGAACCAAAATTTTCAGTTTCTCACGTATAAATTATTTTATTAGATTTTATAGCTATAAATTCTCAGAATTTACTTAAAAGATAGATTGTTTGAGAAAGCTAAAAATTTTTTTTTACTTAAGAGAGCTTTAAAATTCTGAAGGAGCTGGTTATCATAAACTCCCGAAACAGGATCTCCACATATCGGTTTATATATGAATCGTGCCATGAACGTGCAGTACAGAACAGTTCACAGGTGCGTATGCATGTATGCACGCCCCGTTCGTTGAGGTCGTCAGGATATGAATGCACGCAGCATGATGAATCGTTGATATTACCTGGTCGCTGGCTTGGAGCCTGTAGCTGCAGGAATGATTGTCGCCATGGCTCGGCAGCCGGCCGGAGCAAGGTTACGCGAGGGAGCGAAGCAGCGGTGAGCACGTGCATCTGCATGATGGCTTCGGCGCGTCGTACGAAACTTATCGATCAGTCTCTAGCTAGCTATCGTACTCGTACGCGTGCTAACTAATTAGCTATAGCTCGATCGATCTGGAATCCCGTCTGCTCGTAGATGATCACTTCGATCACCGGCTCACCACTGTCAGCGTAGTTCGGACTGCTCTATATATATTGCCAACAACGGGTATTAATTAGTCGACTACAAGTCTCCTCAAAGATCCCGTCGTCTGATGGCAATGCATACAACTCTCCTGACAGACGTCCAACGGCCTAGTACGGCGTAGGGGGAGCTGGTGCTAGCTGTTAGTCTAGCTCGTGATTCTGAAATTTCCATCTCATGCGACGACTTATGCATTCACACGTGTGCGTGTAAATCACATTTGAATAATTACCTCGGACATATGGCCATGTCGTCTGCTATCTTATTCAGGTTGTAATAAAGCTTTAATTCAAAAAAGAAAAAGAAGATAGGTTAATTTGTAAAGCACGTGATATATACTCCTAATTAGTAGATTGTCATGTTGCCATCATTGCCGGGACCAAGGTTCCCGCCAACATGGTGGTTATTTTATCCATTCCAAAATAACAATATAGTATAGAACGTCAATTCCGATATATAGTACTCGGTTATGTTTAATCATATATTAGATTGTTATATTTTGATATAGCAGCGTAATCCTCAGCGCCTTGGCGCTAGGTTTGTAGCTGCCAATCTCCCATGCATGCACTGTCCTGGAATGCGATCGGATCCTTATGCCTTGTTCCCTAGGAGATGTGGTGTGAGTGAAATAGAAGTGTCTTCGGATTCAAGAGCTACCTGTGCGTGAACCCATAATGAAATCATTAACAGAATTAAGAGTTGTGCAGTGGAGTTTGTGTGGCACGAAGGGGGCTTCCTAATACGCGCGAGGAGGTAAGGTCGTGTATGCGTCCTTCGCATCCCATGACGCATCGGCGTGGGGCTCGCCAAAATTAACGCCAAGCACGTTAACGATGATTGTTAGACATAATCTTGTTGTTTAGGTGTTTATGTGAATTTTCAGTCGTGTCATGTTTGTTTTACTAGCATGTGTATGCGTGAGTTAGTTTGATCAGAGAGATTAGGATCTGCATGTCAGTGGCTTGGAGGTGCGGTCAAGCAAACATGCAGGTGCCGTGAAGAGCGGATCAACTAGCTAACGGTGATCTGCATGTAAGTATATGTGTGCTGCATGAAGGGAGGTCAGTTAGTGAGTTAGTGGTGAAGCCACGGAGTGCTCGGCCGAGGTGTGCGGCCGGACGTGGTGGTGGTGTGTGTTTATTTAAACTAATGTAATCAGTGTGCATTTGTGCGTGTGGCGAATAGAAGTGCGAGTGCTGGTGCTGGTGTGCAGCATCGGGAAAGAAATTCCTTGTGTGCGAGTGTTCTTGAGTTCTTCTGTTAGCTTCTTTCTGTAGTGTGTAATCCATCACGAGTGTGATCTTGTGAGCTACTTCTTCATCTCAAGTCCTTGTGTGAGCCGTGAGAGTGAGTCTAGAGTGAGCTTGGGCCATCAAGTGGTATCAGAGCCATGACAAGTGAAGGAGTGTACACGCCGTCGAGCCGCCGTGGAAACGGCGGTGGAAACGGTAGCGATGGCGACAACGGCGGCCAAGGCAGCCGTGAGCTTGCTGTGCAGCAGGTGAAGGAGGCGGGGGTGACGCTACGTTACCCCATGCTCGGAGAAAACAACTACGGTGTTTGGGCGGTGAAAATGAAAATTTCATGCGCGCACAAGGTGTATGGGCTGCCGTGAAGGGCAACGTAGCCGATGAGAAGATGGACCAAATGGCTCTCGCCGCCATTGTCCAAGCTGTGCCGGAGGCCGTGGTGATGGCCATATCCGAGAAGGAGACGGCGAAGGAGGCGTGGGATGCCCTCAAGCAGATGAACATGGGTGAAGAGCGTGTCAAGAAGGCTCGAGTACAAACCCTCAAGAGGGAGCTTGATGGTATGTACATGAGTAATTCTGAGAAAATTAATGATTTTGCTTTAAAGGTTACCACGATCGTGAACGAGATTTGCTCTCTCGGCACGAAAGTGGAGGAGACCACGGTGGTGGAGAAGCTCTTGCATTCCGTTCCCGACAAGTTCCAACCCCTCATAAGCACCATCGAGCAATGGGGGGATGTGTCGGAGATGACGGTGACGGAGACAATCGGGCGTCTGCGGGCGTTCGAGGAGTCTTCAAAGGGACGGCGTCGTGAAAGGGAGGGGGAGCAGCAGCTGCTAGTCGTGGAAGCTGAGCCGCGATTCACGTGTGCTGAGTGGGAGGCCAAAGTCGCTGAAGAGAAGCTGCGCGGTGAGGGCTCCGGCGGCAGTGGCGACAAGAAGAAGTACTGCGGCAAGTTCGACAAGTCGAAGATCAATTGCCGCATCTATGGTGAATTTGGACACTTCGCCGACGAGTGTCCTGCAGGGAAGAAGGTGACCAAGGCGGTGGCGCAGCTTGCCATTGCGGACGCCGACGACGAGCCGACGCTTCTTTAAAGCCCAATGTGGAGGTGATGAATAAAAGACAACAAGATTAGGGGGTGATTGTTAGACATAATCTTGTTGTTTAGGTGTTTATGTGAATTTTCAATCATGTCATGTTTGTTTTACTAGCATGTGTATGCGTGAGTTAGTTTGATCAGAGAGATTAGGATCTGCATGTCAGTGGCTTGGAGGTGCGGTCAAGCAAACATGCAGGTACCGTGAAGAGCGGATCAACTAGCTAACGGTGATCTGCATGTAAGTAGATGTGTGCTGCATGAAGGGAGGTCAGTTAGTGAGTTAGTGGTGAAGCCACGGAGTGCTCGGCCGAGGTGTGCGGCCGGACGTGGTGGTGGTGTGTGTTTATTTAAACTAATGTAATCAGTGTGCATTTGTGCGTGTGGTGAATAGAAGTGCGAGTGCTGGTGCTGGTGTGCAGCATCGGGAAAGAAATTCCTTGTGTGCGAGTGTTCTTGAGTTCTTCTGTTAGCTTCTTTCTGTAGTGTGTAATCCATCACAAGTGTGTGATCTTGTGAGCTACTTCTTCATCTCAAGTCCTTGTGTGAGCCGTGAGAGTGAGTCTAGAGTGAGCTTGGGTCATCAATGATTAACGCTAATCAAGTTAGGGACATTATTAACTTTCATAATAAAATAAAAACAAAAAGATGAGTTAAAAATTTTATAATGAGTTGAAAGTTTCGATTGAATTGTAAATGTAAGTTTAGGTTTTCAAAATTTGAGTTGAAAGTTTCAAATTTTGGTTAGAAAATTTCAAATTTTGAGTTGAAAGTTTTAAAATTTGGGCTGAAAGTTTTAATTTTAGAGTTGAAAGTTTTAAATATTGAGTTTAAAGTTTCTAAATTTGACTTGAAAGTTTTAAATTTTAAGTTGAAAGTTTTTAAATATTGAGTTGAAATTTTTAATTTTTTAAGTTAGAAAGTTTTAATTGATTGTTTCTTTTTTTTTTGTTCCGTGCATTGATTTTAGGTGGATGAAGGGTTTGGGCCATTTTGGCATTTGATTTATTTTGATGTATATCTGTGTTTTTGGCCTTTGAATAGCTTATGTTGCAAGATAGATTCATTTTATTTTTTTTGTATTTGTCTCAAAAGGATTCCAGATCGAAGACCAGAACCTCTCACCATCGACCAAGAACATAGGTGTCCCTGGCTTCTCGCGTGATGAGTTCTGTTCAGTGTAGCAACTGCAGATTAGCCAGTGAGTAGATTGACACTCCGATGTTTGTAATTAGTTTTTCCTGTTGCTTGTTTTCGGAAAAATCTATTACCAAATATTCAGGCAAGTATTAAGCAAATCCATTAGAAAACAAATTGTTTTAGAGTGGATTGTAAGGTTTCCAGTTATAATTCAACTAAAAAAACTGAAACATTATCTCAAATTGCTTTTTGTTCAGTCTGTGAAATTCATGTTTATTCTTACATCATACTATTCAGTTTTTGTTATGTTTAGGACTTATTCTCTCTACGTCCCTACATAATGCATGTATACTGTACAACATACATAGATATACTTAAAATTTGTAATATTCACCAAAGAAAAGTTTGCGACGATCTAGCATGGATATCTGTCAACTTGTTTTGCTGTCCTTGCCTTGAAAAGTTTAGGTCATGAAATATAAGAGGTTTTAGAGACGGTAGAGAGTTGGTTGTTTATTTTCGCATTGGCCATTCTTAATGCTTTATATATATATAGATTGGAGGATGGTGCCATTTCAATTTGGTCTTCTTTGTCTTGGTAAATCAGTAGACAAATTTCAGAATTTGTATATTTCCATCCATGTTGCTCTATTGCATATTTTTACTTTTTTTTTGCAGAACTTGTATTACTGAATTTCAAAAAATGATATATTAAATTCAGCCATTTTTTTTCAAAAATTATGATTTCTAAATTTAAGGTTATCAGAATTTATGTCCTCCTTCATGTCTAGTAGCTTTGATAGATGGTGGTGTTGTCTTTGATATAGACTATCTGATGAATTGCAGCAAGTTAATTTGTTTGCTACTACTGTAGCTTAGTTTTGTAAGCAATTAGTACTTGATTTTGTTAGATTTTCTCTCTATCCAAAGGAAAATTTTTCTATCCTTAAAAAAAGTATCTCAAGGTATCAATATTTTATACTAAAATTAAATTTTAGTACCTCGAGATACTTAGTACCAGAGATATCATATTTTTACACTAGAAAAATACGGTACCTCTTAGTATCTTTTTAAGAATGATAAAATTGCTCCTATCCATAAGAGTTGTAGGTATTATATTTTTTAGTTTTTCTAAAATAGTTGAACGTATTCTGCTTGTGCCTCGAAAGAGAAGTCGCGCGGCCGTTCATTTTGTTTTTGAATTAAATTGGCCACGCTCGACCCAAGCAGTCAGCCAATTACTATTAGCATGCATGATTCCTTTTAATCAAAATCGACGCCAGTGCTACACAGCTAGCGGAACGACAGCAAGAGAAAGATGGATTTTTGTGTATGAATTTAATCGATGAAAGGTTTTGTATGATAGAAAATAATAAAATGCTTTGTTAAGTTTTTTTTAAGATCTCAGAGCCAGTGATTTAGTTAATGGCCAGAACTAGTTAAGTAGAATTAGTACCTTAGTTGATGTTCCTTAGTTGATGTTCAGAACAAAAGGCTTTAGGTTTACCCTTTTGTTTATTTCCTAACAATACTTAATTTATCCGTCGCTAGTTTTGTCATCTCCTAATAATATTTTTTTTCTTAGTTTTGTTAGCACTAAGCATGAGTTTTTTTCATATTTCAGTCAATAGAGTTTAGATTTGTTAGCAACTATGAATTAAGCAGAATTAGTTTTGCTTTGTGAGCTAATAGTACTTCGTTTTGTCACCACTCTGTTAGCACATATACTCCTAAAATGTTCATTAATTAGTGCAACTTAATTTGTTTTGTAACCTCCTAAAATATTTTTGTCACTTTTGTTAGCAACGAAAATGACCAAAATATTTATTTTATCACACATACTTATTTTGTTTTTTGTCATTTGTGTGTTTGTTTTTGTCAACTTTTTTTAAAAAAATCAAAAATGAAGTGGTATTGTGTAAGTTATTTTAATTTTGTTAGCAACATTTTTTAGGTGCAATGAGTAGTTGTGTTAGCAACCCGTTTTATTGTACCAAAACCAACCCAAGCAACCGAAGAGTAACTTAGTTTTATTAGCAATAAAGAGTGCTTAGTTTTGTCAGTTTAATTTACTTAGTTTTGCCTGTTTTGTTTGTTTTGTTAGCATTTCTTTTAGATTCTAAGAAAATATTTTGTCAGGTTCTATATTTTGTTAAAAATAAAATAATTGTTCTTGTGAATTTTTGTTTCTTTTGGAGGAGCAAAAACAAGTAAAGTGTCAATAATTAATAAAATATGCAATTAAAAAAGATACAATTGTTCTGACAGCAAGCATCTATTTATTAGCGATATCTGCATAAAAAATAGATTTTTTTTATGTTATGTAAGTAAGCATCTAATTAGTAGTGCCATTACAATGAGCTCCACGTTTGCACTTTATTTTTTGGACCACTACCTTGATTATCTTTATTTTTGAAATTTTTGAAGCATAGAAAATTTCAGACATCAGATTTGCAGGGTTCAAGTTTCATCATGATTTAAACAAAGCACGTTCTTTACGTGAAGTTACCAATTAACCTATTCAAAATAGTACTCTAAATCAGCTCTGATATTAGCACAATACCTATGTGGTATCTTCACTAAGCTAACACATACCGCAAAACATGATACATCAAAGAAAATAAATTATATTTCAATTCGATACATCAAAGAAAATAAATTATATTTCAATTCAATCCAAACGTACGTCATACATTAACTCCTTGACCCATATAGGTGTTGTGCTAATATCAGAGTTGATTTAGAGCTGATTTAGAGTACTATTTTGAATAGGTTAATTGGTTATTCTACGTAAAGGATATGATTTGTTTAAATCATGATAAAACTTGAACCCTGCAAATCTGATGTTTATTGTAATTTATTTTTTCGTTGCAAAGCACGGACATTTTTTTAGTCTTTTGTAAAAGATACACAAACACAACGTTGTGCTTCAATCGGAACGTGCCCGATTGCTAGAGTCATTTGGAAAAGGCAAACTATATGTGGTCAATACAACGTCAAGATAACTGGTGTACACCATTCTATGGTAGGTTTTGGCCTTTTTCGCCGGTTTAACCCTTCTTTGATCTGAAAAGCGAAGGTTGAGAACAAACGCATGCAAATATTTGGATGGTTGCTTGAGCAAGGAAAAATCAACACAGCGGCGGTCATCTTACACTACTGGAGAACTGATCTTTGCTCGGGTTCATAAAAACCGAAATAGTCTCGATTCGAATAGGAACCGGGACTAAAGATATCTTTAGTCCCGGTTAAAAAGTGTAACGGGTCGCGATGATCTTTAATCTCGGTTGGTATTACCAATCGGGACTAAAGATCATCTATAGTCCGGTTCATACTTTCACTGACCGTGTCAGGTTTGTGTCAGGGGGCCGAGGATCTTTAGTCCCGGTTGACGTCACCAACCAGGACTATAGATCCTCACTTTAGTCCCGGTTGGTAACACAATCCGGGACTAAAGATAATTAAGATCTTTAGTCCCGGTTGGTGTTATTAACCGGGACTAAAGTGATCTATCTTTTTATACATCTTCCTCCTCCTCCAGCCCGAGACATTGCTACCAAGAGGAGGAGGAAGAAAGGAGGTGCTGCCGAAATTTTTGATAAAATTGTTTTGGTGATAATATATAAATCGGAGAGATAAAAAAGGTTAGCAAATCCATTCTCTAATAATGTATACTTAGCATATTATATTTATAGCTTTGTTTCTATAAAATATTGTCTTCAACAAGGTTTATGCAAAATGATGAGAGAGAAAATATGTGTAGGCAAAATTAGGTTGATTTTGAAATTAGAAAATTTGGATACATATGTTATAAAAGAGATGACCAAGGGAAAATATAGAAAACTAAGATAAAAGAATTGAAAACTAAGTTAGTTTAATAAAATAGTTAGAAAAAATTATAATTCGTTAAAGATATGTTTTCAACTTTACAAACAATAAAAAAGAATAATATGTGGGACTATTGTAAAATTTTTTGTATGAATATTTGTAAAAAAAGTAGAAAACAAAGGTAATTGAAAAATATGTAATATAGCTAGAAATACTGTTTGTACTATAAAAAATGTTTAGCACTTTAATAAAAATTTAAAAATAATTGTAAACTTCTCTTCCTTCTCGTCGTCATCTTTGTAGCTCTTTTCTAGATGACATGGTCCATTGTCTTGTCAGCTTTGAGATGATCTTTTCATCGTCATTCTTTAATATAATGACGCATCTTCTATGTCACCTTGTGAAAGAGATCGGTATTTTTCGATCCTGTGTACCTACACAACATGTTTCCTTTCGAGAGGTACATAGGCGTTCTAAAGAAATACGTTCGTAACCATTCTCGTCCGGAAGCAAGCATCGCCAAGTGTTATGGAATAGAGGAGGTCATTGAGTTCTGCTTAGAATTTATTGAAGACCTTCGTCCAATCGGGGTACCCGAATCAAGCCATGAGGGGAGACTACGAGGAAAGGGGACTCTTGGAAGGAAAGCAATAATGACTGTGGACAACGATTTATTCCGTAAAGCACATTTCACGGTTTTGCAACAATCTTTGTTGGTGGTTCCTTACATCGAGGAGCACCTGGCGATTGTTCGCTCAAAAAACATTGGCAAATCCGATGCATGGATTACACGCCATCACATTGATACTTTTTCGCTTGGCTACGACAACATCTAATGGGTACTGAAACCATTGACCGACAACTAGCCTTCTTGGCAAGGGGGTCTTCTTGCTCGATATCGACATTCCAAGGATATGAAATCAATGGATATACATTTTACACAAGAGCCCAAGATAGAAAGAGCACAAACCAGAACTCTGCTATTCGTATCGACGCCATGAGATACGATGGTGCAGCTAGCACGTATTACGGTGTCATCGAGGACATATGGGAACTAGACTATGGACCCCTGAAGGTACCTCTGTTTCGATGCCAATGGGTTAGGCTTACTGGTGGAGGCGTAACGATTGATGACAGTGGGATGACAACGATTGACCTAACCAAGTTTGGATACTCAGACGAACCATTTGTCCTAACCAATGATGTAACACAAGTTTTCTACGTGAAGGACATGTTTAGTAAACCAAAGAAGGGTAAAGGACCCGACAAGCCAAAGCGCCACGTGGTTCTCCCAGGCAAAAGGAAAATCGTCGGAGTTGAGGATAAGACTGATGAAGATTACGATCAGTTTGACGGGCAACCTCCGTTCGCGGTGACGGTTGACCCGAGCATCCTCCTATCAAAGGAGGACACCCCTTACCCACGCAACGATCATAGCGAAGGAACATTAGTGAGGAGAAAGTACGTGAGGAAAACAGTGACGTGGGTTGTTGTATGGATGATGCAAATTATTTATAATGTATTGAAAACCATGCAATGTTTGTGTTTTTTACTAATACAATTATATATGTAATAGCAATTTTAAACTATTTAAATAGGTCATATGTTATGTACATATGATTATTACTATTTAAATAGTATTTAAATTGGTTATATTTTAATTATATATCATTATTGAAATGTAATAGAAGATTTAAACTATCTAAATTGGTCATATGTTAATTATATATATATTTTTTAAATGTCATAGCAATTTTAATCTATTTAAATAGGTCATATGTTATGTGCATATGATTATTACTATTTAAATAGTATTTAAATAGGTTATATTTTTAATTATATATCATTATTGAAATGTAATAGAAGATTTAAACTATCTAAATTGGTCATATGTTAATTATATATATATTTTAAATGTAATAGCAATTTTAAACTATTTAAATAGGTCATATGTTAAGTATATATGATTATTTATATTTAATAATAATTTTAAACTATTTAGATCGGGCATATGTCATTTAAATGTTTTAATCTTTAGTCCCGGTTGTTAACCATAGCCGGGAAAAAAAATTTTTTGGAATCAGCGAGAAATTATCTTTAGTCCCGGTTGATTCGACCATCCACCAACCGGGACTAAAGATCCCGACTATAAATAGGTGTGCGCATCGTCTTCTCCACCGATCCACACTTAGCCGTTTCTCAACGCCGATCGTCCGCCTTTGCCGCCGCCGTCGTCTTCGACGTCTCCGCCGTCGTACGTCGACGCCGACCTCACCGCCGCGCTGCAGCCGAGGTTTGTGCTCGTCTTCTCTCCTCTCTCTCTATGTCTCCCTCGATCTCTCTCGCATCCGCGCGCAGTCGCCGCTGCCATGCATGCCACCACAACACCTCGCGCCGCAGCCGGCGCCACGCCGCGGCGCGGCTGCCACGCCCTACGCCACCCCACGCCGCAACCGGCACGCCGCGGCGCCGCCGGCACCACGCGCCTGCCGTGGCATCACCCGCACCCTACGACGCAGCCACTACCCCGCGCTACGTGGGCGGTAGAACATGAACGATAGAACGATAGAACATGAACGAACGTGAATGATATATAGAACGATAGAACGAACGTGACCACGAACGATAGAACGTGACCGAACGATAGAACAAACGACCGAACGAACGATAGAACGAACGAACGAACGAACGATAGAACGAACGAACGAACGAACGAACGAACGAACGATAGAATGAACGACCAAACGAACGATAAAACGAACGAACAAACGAACGAACCAACCATAGAACGAATGACCGAATGAACGATAGAACGAACGAATGAACGATAGAACGAACGTCAAATTTTTATAGGAATTAAAATAAAGTTTTAAAACTTTCATTTGGACGACATATAACGAAAAACATACGAACTTTATGCCATGGGAACTAAAATACATGAGACATATAGAACCTCACTAGTTTTCCTAAAAAATTCTATGAAACGTCCCATTCCATAGAAATTTCAAAGACTATTTCTTTGTTTTTCTTTGTTCCAAAGGGCCTACGGTAAGGGTGGAACGATAGAACGTGACCGAACGATAGAACGAACGAACGAACAAACGATAGAACAAACACGACCGAACGAACGATAGAACGATAGAACGTGAACGATAGAACGAACGTGACCACGAACGATATTTGTGTGAGTATATTTCGGTAATATAAATATATATTTACTTGAGTGCATATATTTATGGAATATATATATGTGTAAAACATGTATTTATACACACACATATATATATATATATATATATATATATATATATATATATATATATATATATATGCATATTGCATATATATATATATAGGTATGTATAAATACATATATTACATATATACACATATTATATATACATATATTATGCATATATATGTATTTATATTTATATATGCATAATATATAAACAAGCAACTGGCAGAACCAGCAATTGTTTTTTTTTTAAAAAAATATCTTTAGTCCCGGTTGGGACTAAAGATGGTTGCGCCAGCCACGTGGCGCTATCCCGGTTATTTCACCCGGGATTAAAGATGGGCATTTTAGTCCCGGATTCGTGGTCCCGGTTGTATAACCGGGACTAGAGGGTGTTATGAACCGGGGTTAAAAACCCCTTCTCCATCAGTGTTAGGTTGCCATTACCACTAGCGCATTTGCATAATCTGCCGACCAAGAAATTAATTAAACATTGCATTTCTATAGACATAATGTAAGTAATTAAGATGCTCACTAATATAGAAAAGAAAAACAGAACTCATTTACCAGGAGGAAGCTATGGAGGGATAATAGCATGCCTCCCGCTATTGTCCCCCATTTCCTAATCATGTCATAGGAATACTGAGTAGTAGGAACAACTAAGAGAAACAAGTGAAAGCGAAAGAAAATGAAGAGGAGATGACAGTCGAGCTATATTGTCACATGCCCAAATTATTGCCACGGAAATTCAAAATTTAGCTTGTTTCAAGAGCTGAGGGTGGGTATTGCTTAATATCGTAGCTGAGTACAATAGTCATGTATAAATGGTAAACCTCAGGATAAATTGGATTTTTCTTGAATAAGAGGAGATCTTTTTAATAAGAAAATAGAAAGGAAGGCATCAGTCTAGTTTGTATCCGAACAGTTGCAGGGAGGTGGCCCTTTGCAAATCAAGAATATTTTACTATCCCACTCAGTCGTAGTAAACATTTGAGATTAAGGATAAATTCAATCAAAATTTTAAAACTTTGACCATCAATTTTATATTAAAATAAATTTATAAAATCTAACAAATTTATGATATTATATATGGTAGTAATTTTAAGACAATACTTTACATAATTTTCTGCTACGAACTAACCATTTTATAAACTATTTACAGCCAAATTAAGTTTCAAAAGATCGACTAAATCTAGTTCTAAACGAATTAATCAAGCTAATTCCTAGGTGCCCTGGGTCTAACAGAGTGAAAAGAGTAGGGCCAGGGGATGTGAGGAGAGAAATTCATTTTGACCTTTTAGGTGATTGACGAACGTGCATGAATTAAGAGGTACTTGCATCAATCTGGAAAAACTCGTCGCTCATCAAGTGGGCAGGGCAAGAACACAGCGATATAAAGTTCTCCGTCTTTTCCAAGTATATGTATTTGCTCAATATCTTGGTGTATACAAAATCGGATATCTCTATCTCTTATTATTAGGTGTACTGTGTATTAAAGGAAACATGCCTGAATAGGAAGTTCCTCCATGCCTAAAGTGTTCACAGAGAGATTATTCCAAGACTTCTTAGTACCAATCGAGTCATATAGGTCATTAATAAGTCGATGGTCATAGCACTCGTGTGCTTGACCTAGATATTACATGTGTCTCGCATACCACTAGGCGACCTTTTATCTGTAGTATATGCAGATCGACCGTGTGAATCCATATTCTTCGCATACGCCATTTCCAACTAGTTAGGTTGTGTTTTTCATCTAACTTTTTCAACTCATCTTTTTTTTTCACACGTATGTTTTTCAAACTGTTAAACGATGTATGTTTTGCAAAAAGTTTTTATATGAAAGTTACTTTAAAAAATTATATTAATTTATTTTTCAAAATAAAATAATAAATATTTAATTAATCATAAGAAAATATGTCGTTTTGTTTTGTGTGCGCGAAAAATAAACTTCTATCCTCATCTTCCGAACACTGCGATTGTCGCTGTCTTCGGCACGTGTTATACGAGCAATGACTGAGGTGTCGGAAACACGAGGGATGACAGTCGCCATCGTAGACACCCGCGGAATTAATTGCTCCTTTTACTTTTGTAAGACTTTTAATTTCAGAAAATCTTTAGGACTAAATTTTGACTTCTAGTTTTTCATCGAATATATTTCTAATAGCTATAAACCATATCATGTGAAAACAATCACGTACCTAGTGGTATAATTTTTATGGGTAGTTTTATCTTTTTGAGAAAATATCGAGACGTATCACGTATATTTTCTAATGTAAAATTTGGTACCTCCAGATATCACTACAAGATAATTCATCTTTTGTCACTAAATTATTACAATGACAAATAGTTTTTGGTGTATCTCGAGATATTAAAATTATTGATGTAAAATTTTTTTAGCACCAATCTTCAAATGTGTACTTTACAGGGATAAAACGTGCATGCATACATTTAATTATAAGAATAAATGTGCATGCGTTTATATGCAATCATACACTTATACACCAAGATGAGTATTTGTAAAATCCTTTCAAGTTTAATCGATTTTAATTATAGACTCAACATGCATTTCACAAAAAAAAGAACCGAGGTCCTACAATCTAGATATATGCATTTCCGTAGGACAGCCAGACAAAAGCATATGCATGAGTAGCATGACCACCGCCGCTCGAGTCGCCACATGTGTGCTGCGTTGGGTTCTCGATCGGCTGTGACGGCTGGCCGTACGTCCCGGGCCGTCTAGACTCGTGGAGCTTTTTTTCAACCAGCCGTTCGATGAAAAAGACAAGAGCTCAAGGAATTAACGCAAAAGCACCAGGATCAACCACGCGTGCTGAGCGGCTGTGTTCTTCCCAACTCATTATTTTCATTTTTCACGCGTACACCCTACCGAAGAACTATCGAAAAACATAAATATCTCGGATCTATTTTCAACCAATACTAAATATGTTCTTTGGTACCGAATAAAAACCCGATACTAAAGATGTTTATTAGTATCGGATAAAAACCTTCACGTCACTGTACAATCTTTATTATCGGTTGATAACACCAAACAGTACTAAAGATTTTTTTTACTCTTAGTCAGTACCCTGTCAGGCCCTTAGGCTCTTTAGTGTTAGTTGGTGTCATCAACCGGTATTAAAGATCAATGCTTTAGTACCGGATCTTCAGTACTGGTTGGTAACATCAACTGGTACTGAAGATAATTTACTTTTTATATGCCTTCTTTCTCCTTCAGCCCGAGCTATTGTAGTTAAGAACAGGAGGAAGAGATGTGCTGTCAAAATTTTTTTAAAATATTTTGGTGATATTACATAAACCGAAGGGATCCAAAAGGTTAGCAACTTCATCCTCTATTGATGTATGATTAACATATTATATTTCTAGTTATGTTTCTATACGTTATTTTCTCTCAAAAAGATATATGAAAAAAGATGAGAGAAAATTTTTTTTTAGAGAAAATAAGGGTACTTTATAATTTTGTGGTGCTCATGAGGTGTACGGAATTGGCCTAAGAGGTTCACGTATGATTAAAGGAATAAGTTCAATTTAGGTTCCTCATCTTAACATCGAGTTTACATCACGACTTGAAACACAATACCACATATAACATGTTTCTGAACTTGCAAAACCGGAGTACATGAGGTCGTAGGACAGTATTGATGCCGATTTTGGGTGGTGTGGCGCTGACGTGGAACTTACAATTAAGAAAAAGAAATAAGTATGACAGACCCATATGTCATACACAAAAAAAAAAAAAACATACCCTGTCTTCTCCCCTCTCTCGCTCGTCTCCAACAGGCCAACACGCCTCGACGGTGTGCTCCCTGTCCTCCACCTCTTGCTGCCAATCCACCATGCCATCACCACCGGCGAGTGGAGAGAGCTTGCACTCATAGAGCAGTGTACCTGCCTTTGCTACCGCCAATGGTGGAAATGTCTATGGAGACGGAGCGAAGCTCCACGGAGTCATCCGCGGCATCCGAACCCAACCACAAGTGCGCCTTCATCTCCACGATGACCCTGACCGCAGCGAACAAAGGATTGATGAGCAGGAACTGGGAAGCCGTCGTGGACGAAGAGAGCGGTGCGGACATCAGCGTGCTTGTTGTCGATGCCTACTGCTGGGGGAAATCGAGTCGGTGTCATTCGGCGCACGAATCGAAGCTACCTGGACAAACCGGACGGAGGCATAGGAAGTAGCATCTGGCGGCGACGAGGTCTCTAGGAGAGCGGAAGTGTCGCTTATCCGCCGTCCGTGAAGAGCCTATGCAGTGATGATGGTGTCGCGCTGACAACGAGGGGCCCATGAGAAAGAGAGGACTGGGGATGCAGATCCCGGCCAGCGACATGAGGTGGACAGAGTAGGGGGGGTGAGTGTCGAGGAGAGAGGCGGGTGGCCGTGGCGGGAGACGTAGAGAAGGGGCAGCGGGCTTCGGCTCCCGATGTGGAGGCAGACAACAGAGGTGAGAAATCCACGGCGTGCTTCGGACGCAGGGCGCCGAGGCCGGTGGCAGGAAGAGCTTCGACCCGGGCGCTTGCTGGAGCCATCGGTGGACCTAGGCAGCATGGATTTGGAGGTTCTGTGTCGGGGGCACCAGTGACAAAATGGATCCTACGACGACCTGGCCGAGCGTCGACCGACCACGACCCTTCCGTCGACGACGACAGGGACTGCCCGGTGGCAGGTTGGCTCGGGGAGCAATCGAGCCGGCGGAAGCCTCTGAAAGAGCCGAGAGTAGGGATGAAAACAGAGCGATGTCCGCTCAGGAGAAAAACGAATACGGATACCTTTCGGAGCGGATAATACTCGGATAGTTCGGATACGGATACGAATACGGATATTTTCTCTCGAATACGGATACAAATAATGTAATGTATCCAAAATTTGAAATTCGAATTTTGACTTCAACTAAATAATAAAAATAAGTTTCCGAGTTGATGAGCAAAATTTTTCAAATATAAAATCTATGTAAGGTTAAACTAGCTAGTGCCGATATACAAATTTGCGAACAATTTAAAACTTTTCCTTTCCAATTTAATTTGACATGTAAATCATTTCATGTTTGAATTAATACAAGATGTGGTGTGTGATTTGAGTCCTTTTAAATGTTTTTGATCTTGGTTGCATTTCATAATAGGTCTCATGAGCATAAACGAGGTTACATATTAATTCAGATATAACAAAAGTATTACCCTAATTACCACCTTAAGTGCACTTAGTCTAACTCAATTATATACACACAAGTGCATAAGAATATTAAGAGAATAAGTATGGTGAAATGGAAGTAAAGTCTAACAACATCATCTCTGGTTAATTACAAATCAAAATATAATTTTACAATCACTTAAACATATATTTAAAATAGGAACACTTAAAGGTTGATAAGCTCATTGAATATTTAAAAATATTTGGTGCAATATAAAATCATGGGAAAATTCATGTAGATGCTATTCAATATATATATCTCACTGGAATTTTGGTATAATTTAATATTTACATTTTATACCTCAAATAAACCGGTCAAAGCAGTTAAATTATAAACCATTTCTAAACCCTAATCGGCAAAAGTGATACACCTCTCATATATGCATTATATCGCATGAGAGTGTATACAGAACATAATTTATTCAAATATTAATCTATTTATAATGAATTAATATAGTTTTTCCATAATTTTTTTATAGTGTTTGACCTCCTAAAAATTCAAATCAATTTTGGAAAGACCTAATTTCTTTATTTTCCTGAGAATAAAATATAAGTAATTTTTGAGTGCAACCAAGGAAAATGGAAACTAAGTATTTTCTTCTACCTTCAGAAAAATCTACCCTAATTTATCATGCACACAAATTAAACTATAGAATTACAAAGAAGAGAGAAATAAATAAATAGGAAAAATCCTGTAAATTACCTACGCAGTACATTCACCTAACTTTCTACCCATATCTCTCACCCTAGCCTAGGTTACCACGGCCTGGACCCATCTATCGGTCTCCTTGACTAGCTCTAACTCTGTGTAAAAAGTTTCAACCGCTCAAGGAACTGAGAGAGAAAGAGATAACGAGGAGGACGACGTCGGCGATGCTCGGTGCGTGGCTAGGACGTGTCCGCCGCCGAGCTCGCCCATATCATTCCCTAGCTGCATCGCCTTCTCCTCTATTTCGCTCCTGTGGAGACCAAGTCGAGAGAGAGAGCATCGGTTTCTCTATTCTCCTCCATCTCCATCGTCGGCCATGGAGACGACGACCGTCGCCATCGCCACCAAGCTGCAGTCGTCACAATTGCTTTCTTGATCTATTACCTCCTATCAACGCCGCATCCATTCCACCTAATTCCACATCATTTCATGCAGTACCAGATGTCAAAACGCTGCCGTGTCCGCGGAAGCTCCAGAGTGCCGTCTCCTTGGCATCATCGTCGCCTGGCCAACTTCGACCACCCTGATGCAAGCCGTCACGCCAACAACATCGTGTGATCCCAGGAGCTTGTCAACCGGGGGAATCAAGCCAAGACGCCGTGAACTTGGAGATCGACCTCACCTTTCTCAAGTCCAGCCGTCGGCCATCATCATCGATTCCCAGGACAATGGGTGAGCTTCGGCGCAATTCCTCGCACATGGAGTATCCTTAAGTATTCTTTGAGTTGTCCCCCTCTTGTTCTTGGCAGATCGAAGATCGAAGATTGTCGTCGCCATCGCTCTGTTGGTTTCCGCAGCCGTCGGAGCGCTTCTCAAGTCGTCGTCACCGTCCAGCCATCGCCGACTCTCGTGCGACCCTCAACCATTGCTCGTGCATGCATTAGTTTGCACAGAATCGAACCGGAGCTCGACATGCATCGACACCTCGAGAGGCATCGCCGCTTCCACCGCCGTCGCCATTGATTCTGGTCAACGCAACTTGCAAGAAGACCACTGTTAGCTTCGCCATGAATCCCTCTCCATTTTCTCTTTTAGCCGCTCGCCGAGATCGGCCACCGTTTGCCGTCGGTGCCGGCAAGAAACTCGTCGGAGTGTCGTTGGCTCTGCTTTCCTAGCCGCCAAACCACTGACATGCGGGCCCAACTTCATTAGAGCGCCAGAACCGCACTTAGCAATGGTTTAAAACTTGTAAGGTTTGATTTGTAAGATTTCTTAGTATGACATGTGGACCCAGGACCTAATTATAAATACCTAAGACTTTGAGGACTCTTAACAAAGAATTCAAATCACACATGCTAAGGACTGCGGGTTGATTCCTGAGAACCCTATGGGCCTTTTTGCATATTGGCTAGAGACGGACCAATGGACCCCATGTATTTAAAATTCAAACTATTAAAGAAAATGATTAAACCTTTATCTTTTCAACTGAAAATTATGCTATACTTGTAAAATTCATATAAAATCAAATATAACTCATTTGGAGGTAAAACCAACTTCAGTAGGTTTATAAAATTGTCGAAACCTGGTTTCGACAATGAGAAAAGGGGGTAGCGCACAAGCACCAAACACGATGGGTTATGGAACAAAGGTTTATACAGGTGCAGGCCTTCTATAAAGAAGTAATACCCTACTCCTATTTCAGGGATTGTATCTGCCAAGTTATGTATTGATCTCGTGATCAGGTTGTGTATGAAGAAAAGCCTAGCTATTCGCTATTGCTCTATATCCCTCAAGGAGCATCATGCCCTTCATATATAGGTTTAGAAGGCAGGTTTATAAGTTGGAGACCTAACCACATACGGTATAGGACTCCTAAGCATTATCCATAACAATACCGACTTAGGGCTATAAGCCGTTCCTTAATACACAAGGCAACATAATACTTAAGTCCTAAGTCGTTACATGATCATTACCTGTAACGTATTCCTTATAATCAGTCGGATAGGCTAGCCATGTGGGTATATGGTACCCATATTGTAACATCCTGAATATTTTGACTTTGGAATACGGAATTAAAAATTCAGAATAACCAAAAATCTTTTTCAAAATACATTCATGCCTGAACTAACTCAATTCGATCTGTCGTTTTTCGTTTACACGTGGGCTAATAGACGAACGTCTGAGGATACATCGATATTTGATTTCAAATATTATTTATTCAAGGAGCTATGATTTGCATATGCCAATTATTTTCGAAAAACAAAAACCCTTGAGCATATTTACTTTATAAATAAAGCTATATATCTAAATGTATCACCATTTTGGATAAAACCCATTAAGGGATAGTTTATTAAAACAAATATTGTTCCACTAAAGAAATAGCTTTGATTATTTTCTATGCACCTTTATATAGAGTGATAAGCTTTTGGAAATTATTTGCAAAATAATGTCTATTGGTAAAGTATTTACTAGAAACCTTAATTGCGAAATATAAATTCCTAATAGGCTATTTTCAAGGATATGACCTCCTCAGACAAAGTCTAGTCCTCAGGCATAATTTTAGTTTGCTTGTTTATTGTTTATTTGTGTGTGTCTAGAATCTGTGCCAAAAGATCTCGATTAAATCCTTTTACCGAAAAGGTTGTCCTCTGTACAAATTCTATCTCAAACCCCCTTCAAATTTCCAAATTTCATATCCCAAAGAAAATATTCGAACATCCTATTTCTTTGGGCCACATTTCCCTCTGTTAGCCCAACCCATTCCGCAAAACAAGTTCATTTCCACTCCCTCTACCGTGGCCTTCCTGCTGGGCTTTTTCTGGAAAAGTCCATGTTGCCTCCCCGAGCCCTTTCATTCCTATTGGGTTGGTAGTAAAAATAAAGTCTAATTCTCCCCCCATACTGTTTTCGGTGGCGACGTCGCCGCACGCCGCGCCGCTACGACGAGGCCGCTGCGACACCACCGGCTGCCATCTTCCGCTCCCGTCTCACCGGCGAGCTTGCCGGCCATTCCACGCGCATCCTGCTCAACCTCGCACCGCCGCCAGCCATGCAACAAGCTAGTTGTGCATGTGCATGCATGCAAGCAAGTCAGCCACGAGCATGCACCATGCAGCTGGCTAGCTATGCGTATGCCTGCATGCAAGCGGCTAGTCGAGCCTAAGCTGGCATGCGCACCAACCCGCGCGGCCGCTGCAACTACCCCGTCCCTGTCTTCATGGCCATTCAAGACGAGCTCGTGCGGTGAAGCCTATATAAGGGCAACCATAGCCGAATACGCAACCGTCCCTCTCCATTCTTTCTTCTCCTCCTGCTCGTTCTGCATCCTCTCAGCCACTTCCTCCCGCGCACGCGCTGCCGTCTCTCCGCTTGCTCCACCGCGGCCGGCTCCGGCTGGGCCTCAGTTGAGCAAGAGGACGGGTAGGCCGCCGCGCCGTCATCTGAACCCCGAGAACGACTAACTTATCGAACGGCTAACCTCTAACATCTAACATTCGACCCATTGACTCACTAACCCGCTGACCTCTAACTCACTAACCCGCTGACCTCTAACTCGCTAACCCCTGACCCCTAACTTGCACTAACCCGCTAACATTTATTCCTTAACACTGTGTGTTCGTTTGTTACCATCGATCGAACACGTGGTGTGCGAGGACGATCCGCGGGTCGACCATCCCCAGGCTGTACCTCGACGACCGTAGTTCGTGCGAGGACCGTCGCCCGGTACGCCGCTACCCGGCTGCCGCAAGGTGAGCTCCTCTCCTGCTCTTCCTCTTGCTTTTGCTTCCTTACCGCATTCCTCGTCTACCGTTGTTGCCGCGGCGCGGTGACGTCGTGAGGCGCAACACCGTACCCGTTCCTTGCGCGGCCGCCCTCCGCAACGATCGCCGCTTCACCACCGGCCATGCATGCGCCATACAACAAGCTAACCGTGTGCATGCATGCATGCAGGCAGCTCACATGCATGCAACTAGCTAGTCGTGTGTATGCATATGCATGCATGCAAGCAGCTCACATGCATGCAGCTAGCTAGCCGTGTGTATGCATATGCGTCGTCGTCGTTCGGCCGAAACCCCGGCCGGCGTCGCCCCTGTCCGGTGAACCGTTTCGGCCTCCACTCCGCCGTGCCGTCCGGTGCCAAGCAGCTCGCGCACGGCCGACGTCGTGGCCAGCACGTCGTCTCCTGCCGCGGCCGCCGAGTCGTGAACCTCGGCTACGCCCGGCCATCGCGCGCGCTCTGCCGCACAGCCGCCCCCGGCCTCCTCCAGCCCGGCCGAGCCGCGTCACCCCTGCGCCCGGCCGATGCCGTGGCCCAGCTCGTGCCGAGCTGCCCCGGCCGACCACCTCCCTCCCGCGGACATCGGCCAAGCCGCGCGCCACCAACCTCCTGGCCGTGCCGCGCAAACCGAGCCAGCACCGACCCGCCTCCCGGCCGCCTCGGCTGCGCGCCGCCGCCCCTGCCGTGGCACTGCCGCGCCGTGCCGCCATGCTCGGCCGCCCCTCCAGCCGCCTGGCCCGGCCGAGCGCCGGCGCACGCGCGCCGCGCCCCTGGCCGAGCCCGGCCACCACTGCCGCCTTTCCCGGCGCCGCCTCCTGGCCACGCGACGCGAGCAGTGCCGTCCCGGCCGGCGCAGCCTCTCGGCCGAGCGCCGTGGCCGGCACCCACGCTGCCGCGCGCCACGGCCGGAGCCACCCGCCTGCCTGGCCGCAGCCGCCGCGCCGCCTGCGCGCATCCCCAGCCGCGCGCTGTCCCCGGCCTGCACCGCCGGCGCCGCTCCGCCCTGCCGAGCCGCGCGCCGCCGCCCCCGGCCGAGCCGCGCCGCCCGGCCGCCGCACGCGCGCGCCGCGCCACCCGCATGCTGCCACCGCGCGCCCGCAGCCGCCGTGCCGCCTGGGCCGAGCCGCGCCGTTGCCTGCGCGCTCCCAGCCGCGCGCCCGCGCCGCCGCCGGCGCCGCTCCACCCCCGGCCGCGACGCGCCCAGCCGCCCCACCGCCGGCGCCCTCTCGCTCGGCACCCTCCTCTCCTCCCGGCAAGAACAGCAGAGGAAGCAGGAGAAAAGAAAGAGAGAAGAAGGAGAGAGAAGAAGGAAAGGAAGAAAAAGAAAAAGAAAAGGAAAAGGAGGTGGGACCCACTAGTGGGCCCCACATTTATTCTCTCCCCGTGGGCCCCACTTTGACCTAGAACTTGCGAAAGTCTATATTGCCTCCCTCACGATGTCGGGCTAAGCCCATGAAAATCCCTACAAGTCTACTTGATGTCCCTCAACTTCATTGGGCTAGCCGACCTGATATTATATCCACAAGTCCATGTAACCTCCCTTTGGTTCCTCGGACCAAGACCATGAAGTCACTTATAGAAGTCTATACAATGTCCCTACTCATCCATTGGGCTGCCGACTAAAAAGTCGACATTAACTCCCTAGCCGACCTCCCTCATCTCTGGGCTAAAGCCCAAGCCCTCCCAAAACCAAGTCCACATTGCCTCCCTCTTACTTCACAGCCAAAAGAATATTCTTGGGAATATTCCTTTCCAACTTAATAAATTCATTTTCGCATTCCAGAAAATCCATTAATCTTCCAAAATTCATATCTCCTCAACCGTAAGTCCAATTGACTCCGTTCAACTTCCATAATTTTTCTAAAAATGTGATCTATCCAATGGCACAATTAGTTTATAATAGTTATTATCTGCTTTATAGGGTTTTGGATGTTTTTCTCTTTTCGATCGCGTAGTGGATGATCCGGAAATTCTACTGACGCGGGATTGTTGGAAGATATAGGAACCTAAAAGCAAGGCAAGTCACTACGCCCCTTTCCTCGAACATGTTGATCCTATTTTTATAAATGTGTTGATTGCAAATAAAATTGCATGCTAATTATAAAACGCGTACCTACATTTGCTTAAAGCCTTACCTTTGATATTGTTTATCCTTATGTATTTACACACCTTTGTTACCTGAGTATATTACTTTACGCGTGATTATTTACTCACTGCTTAGCCCTGCTTACATAGACGTTATACACTCCATATGTGGGATATGTGGATGTGGTTACACTGATCACTCGATGGGAGTGATTGATAGAGATCGGGTGGAGACATAAGCGCCACCCACAGCATGAAAACCTTTGTGAAAACCCAAAAACTTAATTAAACAAAAGTGATTTCGACTGGGGCGGCACGGATAGAATATGGGTGGTTCTGGGAACGGTAAGCCGCCGACCCTGGTCAGTTAAGGACCGAGTCAAGAAGCTAAGCAGGAAACGAACCGAGTACGACCACACTTCTTGAGTGGGGTTAGACCCGGTGGACTAGGTTATTCTCGTGGGGTGGCACCCCAGACATGGTAGGTTCTGGATATCGGTATGGAAATGTGGAAGTGTGTGGTTTAATGACGTCAAGCTTTATATATGTATGATGTAACCTTCAATCTCGGGAGCGCCAGGACTCCCCTCACAACCGGCTCGAGGTAGGAATGTGGCGCCGGGGGTGCAATGGGGATTCATAGTCCTTGGAGCGGGTGCCGCCATGCGAGGGTAACTGAAAAACCGGGCCGTGACAAGTCTCATGTGTTGGGTGAGTCACGGAGTGTGGGATTAAAAGCGTACATCCACTGCAGTGTGAGTAAATTAAACTATTCGAATAGCCGTGCTCGCGGTTAATGAGCGCCGGGACTTGTATTACTCTTGACTAGCCTCGTCAATTTGTAATATTGCTTAAAATATGATGGGTGTGGAAGGTGTGACCTTGCCTGATATGCAAAAAGGTCATAGTGGTTAAAATTGTGGAAATTGGATGCGAGGGTAAACCGGACCAAGCGAGGCTTGGGGAAGGTGGATGAACCCTCGCAGGTTAATGATAACTTCAACTTAACGTGGTTTTCAGTTAAAACTGTTGTGGGATAGGTTTGTGAAATAATTTGTGAAAACTAGCTTTATGCAAATAAACCAAGCCATCCTTGAACCCCTATGAACATTATATGCATTCTGTAGTGGTGGCTTGCTGAGTACGGTTGGTACTCACTCTTGCTTATTTACATCTTTTAGAAAGGTGTTGGTGTCGACCTGTACATGTGCTATGCTGGCAAGGAGTTACCGAGGACGGTGGAATAGGGACCTAGGTTCACCAGTCGATGCGTGTGGGATAAGATGGACCGCCGCTGCTTCGCTTCCGCTACTTCATTTAGTTGTTTTGGTATTTTGTGTTGCTGTCGACCATGCTTGGTCTATTCGGGTTCCATTTGGGCTACCCTTGTATTATTAATATATTGTAAGACCTGTAAGACGATGTCAGCTTGAGATATACAACTGTGCCATGTGTGTACCATCTACTGATCCAGGGAATGGTATTGTAATACACATGGGGTTCCCGGTATACAAAACCGGGGGCTCACAGGGTTGGTATCAGAGCAAGACGACTGCAGGACCTAAGGACCCTTGTAACCACCGTTAAAACCTAGGACTGGTTTAGTGCAGCCTATTACCCTCAAGCTATATATTTGCAAAAACTATTTTGATAAAGCCATGGGTTCTTACTACTCCTCTTTCTCGAGTAATTTTGAAAATTCATTTATATCCAACCCCTACTCACCACTCTAATTTCAAATACTCCTATACAGACTATAAGGATTAAGGATGAAGAGATAGCTGGTTTATTAGGACCTCATGAACCACTAACCGATCTGACTAAATACCCTTAGATGTGTGTCGTAGACGTTGTATTGTGCATAAGCCACCTCCTATTGTGAGTTATTGCAGTATGGGGTGGCAACCCATCGTTTTGTGCATTGATTTTCTTGTTGTGTAGTAGCTCTTAAGCAGTTAACTACTCACCCCCCCTCCCTTGTGTGCTCACCAAGTATATGATACACATCACCCGAACAATTAAAACTTCCCATTAAGCAGCCCTTTCTTAGAAAACTCTATTTCTTTCTTCCCGATGGACTTTCTCATGCCTCCCTAATCTTCCAAATACCGGTGTTGTCAGGATGAAGGATGATTACCAACATGAGTACAATTAGGATCGACAAGTGTTAAGTTAAGACCCCACCCGGTACAGCCACAGTAAGCCGACCACAACAAAACCACTTGGGAATTCGGCAACCTACGAAGATAGGAGTGCGACCTCAGCCGAAAGCTTCGACCACAAGGACGGCGACCCAAACAGTACCGACCAAGGACTCCGGAAGACCCGGGAATCGCCATATTTCAACAGTACCCACAGGAACACAACAGGAGCCTCGATTGACAGGATCCACAATAGCATACTGCTCGTCGCCAATAATTGGAACAGGCCACACCGGGACACACGAGCACTGGAGTTGTTGACCCCATCACAGTAGCCAGTGGTCGATGCCTATAAAGGGAGCCCCAGGCTACCCCAGGGAAATGCATCACTCCTCTCCCTTCTTTTGAACCAAGCTAGCCAGAAAAAAAAAACCCCTAGCCCCATGGCAGACCCCATGGTAACCACAGGGAGTCTCCCTCAGAACAACCCCATGGCAACCACAGAGAACCCCCCTCACAGTGACCCCATGGTAACCACAGATTGTCCACCTCAGGACAACCCCAATGCATATGCCAAACAGCTGGAGTGCATACTTCGGCAGCTAGGTGGTTTCACTGAACCCATCTACCATAGTGAGCAGATCGTCCGAGGATCCCGGAAGTACTGGAAGGTGAAGATCTTTCTTTCCTTTCAGGGAGAAGGAGAAGGAACGGCGATCTCCTTCCAGACACGTCATCCCCGGATCACCCCTGAAGCTGCCTTCCAGGATGTGCTTCGTGAAACCCTCTATCGGTTTTGCAAGATCTCCGCCCCTTTGGGTATAGTCAATGACTATGGCTTGCACCCATTCCGCACCGAAGAAGACAACCGGTACCACCTCCGCGTGACCAGACAGGACCAAGGAACCCGGTGCGCTCTCCTCTCCGAGTTAGCCTGCACTGTCGAGAATGCCTATGAGCAGGCACTCGAGGAGCTGGACGAGCTTCGAGACCAGTACACAGACCTGGAAGCCCGTTACCAGCGGCTGACCCACAGGAACACCTCTGCACTGCTTGCACAGGCGAATGTGGCGGCCAGTATGATGAAAGCCGGTGAGATGAGCAGGAAACGCGAGAAGTCCCCCCTAGGGATGGATCTAGTCTCCCCTGCGCCATCGCCATGAGTACCGTTAGGTGTGCAAACCTCTATTAGGCTTTGCACTGTTAAGCGTAGTAGTTCCTTTTCCCTTTCCCTTGAATTGTACCCTACCCCTGGAGTTGTACCCCTGTATCCTGTTATGAATGGAATGAAACCGTTGGTCCGTCATAAGTTCATGGTTTGCAGCTGAACATTTTGTTCGTAGCTAGATCATCATGCCTTCCTCTGGGAAGCCCATTGTTGTCAGTATGGGTTATTCCAAGTTTTGGTTAATAAGCACACCTAACAGAAAGAAGCGACCCCCGTTACCCGAGCAGGAAGCGATGTAAGTACGGCGATGAACTAATAATAAAATCAGTATTCAAGCCCTCATCAACAAGCGGCCCCAGACGACTCATTAAGGACCCGAAGTAGCCATGCCCATGACAGGAAGAACAAGAAAATTTCATTGGACACTCTAAGGACTGACTCTGCAGCAAAATGCCCAGCCATAAGATAATCCAGTTTTATGGGCATGTAATCGCCTTAAGACCCGTCAAACCAAGGCTGACAAGAACCATGACCACCAGTCCTCGGGAATACATGACAAGATACTGTCCACCACCAGTAAGTGGAACAGGACTTACCGTGAGAAGCACAAACACTGGAGATGCTGACCCCATAACAGGAGCCACCGAAAGATGGTGCCTACAAAAGGAACCCCAAGCAACCACGATAAAGGGCACCCTTCTTTTGGTCTAAGCTAGCCAGAAACCCAAGCCCATGGAAAACCCACCCGTAACCATGGAGGGGCATGCCATGGAAAACCCTAACGGGTATGCCGAACAACTAGGCCACCTACTCCGGCAACTCGATTTCTTTGAGGAGCCCGTCTACTGTGGCGAGCAAATCGTCCAGGGATCCCAGAAGAGCTGGAAGGTGAAAGTCTTCCTCCACTTCCAAGGAGATGAAGTGGTCGCTTTCCAGACTCGCCATCCTCGAATCACCTCTGAAGCTGCCATCAAGGATGTGTTTCGTGAGGCCCTCCTACGGCTTTGCAAGATTTGCGTCCCCTTGGGTGTAGCCGACAGCTTTGGTCTCCACCCCTATCGCGAAGAAGACGACAACCGGTGCCGCCTCCGCTCGACTGGACAACTCGAAGGGAGCAGGTGCACTCTCCTCTCCAAGCTAGCCTGCACCACTGAGAACGCCTATGAGCAGGCCCTCGAAGAACTGGATGAACTTCGAGATCGGTATGCCGATCTAGAAGCCCGCTACCAGCGCTTATCTCTGGAGTGCACTACCATACAACTCTTGCAAGCATCTGAGATAGTTCGCCGCATCCAAGGCCACAAGTTGACCAGGATTCGCAGGAAGCCTCCGCTGGAGTTCGATCCACTCTCGCCTCCACCGTCACCATGAGCAAGCTATGTGTGTAGACCCTTGTTGGGAAATGTCTTATCCAGTAGTAGCAACTCTCCCTTTTCCTCACTAAGGATGTATTCCCCTTTTATCTCGTTCAAAGGAGAAATTGGATGAAGGGTAACACAACCTTTTGCCTGCCATGAATCCATTGTTCAGAAAGGGTCGTCTGTGTCCACACTTAGGCTGACCTGCCCTTTCCATAGAAAGCCATCCGACGGATTGAACTATTTCAAGATTGAACGATAATCTCGTCTAATGAGAAAGCAACCCCTAGATACCCAAAGTTAAAACAGGCATGAACCTGTTCGGAAAACCCATAATGCCGTTAGTAATCAAGCCTCATCAACGGATAAGCCAAGTCAGGCACAAGTACAAACTAGAGACAACCATACTAATGACACGAGAGGCCAAAGATTAAAGAGATGGACTATGAAGATCGATACATAGGGGATACATGCCAAGGTTTGGCAACCATGTCGTCAACTACCTACTCTAACATCGCCTTCAGAACGGAAATGAAGACGATGGGCGCCAACACTATGAGGAGGAACACCGCCTCACATAGGTGGTCGGCATACTCGTCCGCAACAAGCACGCGCCACCACCCCCAAAGGATGACCACTGGACGCACCAACCAAGATAAAGTGGCGCAAATAGTTGCGCTAACAAACTGTAGGCCGGACCATACCCACACCCAGTACAAGGCAATGCACACCCACGACAAGAAGGTCCCTCTTCGATTGGGATGTCCCCGCGCCATCATCACAGCAGCCCCGCCCCCAATGGCGTCGCTTGCCGCCTGCGCCGGAGAAGAAGCACGCCGCTGCGACTCAACCGCAGCAGTCGCCGACCCCGACCGCCGGCGTAGCTCACCCCTGGCCGCAACGCCCCCGCTCGGAGCACCTTGCGCCGCAGCGCCTCGCTCCGCGCCGCCACCGGCACCGTGGTAGCTAGCGCCGCGCTCGCCGCCATCCAGGTCGCTTCCACCGCCGAGCCGCCGCTCCATCTCCTCCCTTAGTTGAGCTACACCACCCTCCACTCACACTCCGCTCGGGGCTACCGCGCAAAGAGGCGTAAAGCAGCCCCCTCTCTCTTCCCCTTTTTATCAAAAGTTGCACGCCTGGCAAAGCAACTACCCAAGTGTACAGGGCGATTTGAAATTTTGGATAGACCGGTGTATTTCGAAACGAGCCGTTGAATATTTGGATGCCCCGGTTAATGGCTATGAACCTCGCAGAGTACACAAGGTACCACTGCGACAACCAGTCGTTGCGCGCTACAACCACTGCCACATGCGCATGCATATGAATCACAAAAAAAAGATAAAGGTACCGACGCCTGTCCCCAGAAAAAGTGCAAGCTTATCCGCGTGAAAAAGGAGTTTAAAATGGTCAGGACAGTGAACCAGGATGTTCTTCACCAGCCCAGCACCGAACCTGTATAATTTGGAAAATTCATGGTACCTCAGCCTCTGTGTTTCTTCAGAAGTCTCCCGGAGTGCAACCATCCCTCTCTTTTTCTAACCCCTAAGTAATCTCGGGGACGAGATTATTTTAAGGGGGGTAGGTTTGTAACATCCTGAATATTTCGACTTTGGAATACGGAATTAAAAATTCAGAATAACCAAAAATCTTTTTCAAAATACATTCATGCCTGAACTAACTCAATTCGATCTGTCGTTTTTCGTTTACACGTGGGCTAATAGACGAACGTCTGAGGATACGTCGATATTTGATTTCAAATATTATTTATTCAAGGAGCTATGATTTGCATATGCCAATTATTTTCGAAAAACAAAAACCCTTGAGCATATTTACTTTATAAATAAAGCTATATATCTAAATGTATCACCATTTTGGATAAAACCCATTAAGGGATAGTTTATTAAAACAAATATTGTTCCACTAAAGAAATAGCTTTGATTATTTTCTATGCACCTTTATATAGAGTGATAAGCTTTTGGAAATTATTTGCAAAATAATGTCTATTGGTAAAGTATTTACTAGAAACCTTAATTGCGAAATATAAATTCCTAATAGGCTATTTTCAAGGATATGACCTCCTCAGACAAAGTCTAGTCCTCAGGCATAATTTTAGTTTGCTTGTTTATTGTTTATTTGTGTGTGTCTAGAATCTGTGCCAAAAGATCTCGACTAAATCCTTTTACCGAAAAGGTTGTCCTCTGTACAAATTCTATCTCAAACCCCCTTCAAATTTCCAAATTTCATATCCCAAAGAAAATATTCGAACATCCTATTTCTTTGGGCCACATTTCCCTCTGTTAGCCCAACCCATTCCGCAAAACAAGTTCATTTCCACTCCCTCTACCGTGGCCTTCCTGCTGGGCTTTTTCTGGGAAAGTCCATGTTGCCTCCCCGAGCCCTTTCATTCCTATTAGGTTGGTAGTAAAAATAAAGTCTAATTCTTCCCCCCATACTATTTTCGGCGACGACGTCGCCGCACGCCGCGCCGCTACGACGAGGCCGCTACGACATCACCGGCTGTCGCCTTCCGCTCCTGTCTCACCGGCGAGCTTGCCATCCATTCCATACGCATCCGGCCCCACCTCGCACCGCCGCGAGCCATGCAGCAAGCTAGTTGTGCATGCGCGTGCATGCAGGCAAGCCAGCCACGAGCAAGCACCATGCAACTAGCTAGCTATGCGTATGCCTGCATGCAAGCAGCTAGTCGAGCCCAAGCTAGCATGCATGCAACAGCCTATGCAGTATACGCGCCAACCCGCGCGGCCGCTGCAACTGCCCCGTCCCTGTCTTCATGGCCATTTAAGACGAGCTCGTGCGGTGAAGCCTATATAAGGGCAACCATAGCCAGTATGCAACCCGTCCCTTTCCATCCTCTTTTCTCCTCCTCCTGGCTTTCTTTCTCTTCAGTCACACCCTTCCGCGCACACGCCGCCATCTCTCCGCTTGCTCCGCCGCGGCCGGTTTCGGCTGGGCCTCAGTTGAGCAAGAGGACGGATAGGCCGCCGCGCCGTCATTTGAACCCGAGAACGACTGACTTATCGAACGGCTAATCCCTAACATCTGACCCGCTGACTTCTAACTCACTAACCCGCTGACTTCTAACTCACTAACCCGCTGACTTCTAACTCGCTGACCCCTGACACCCCTGTAAGACGATGTCAGCTTGAGATATACAACTGTGCCATGTGTGTACCATCTACTGATCCAGGGAATGGTATCGTAATACACATGGGGTTCCCGGTATACAAAACCGGGGGCCCACACATATTCTCCACAGTAGCCCCTGAGACCTTCACAGTCGACGAGATAACTCCGCCTCGAACCAGACTAATCCATAGCCGACTTTTTCCATCATCTCTGCTCTGGCCTCCCGAGTGCTTTAATCAATCCAATAGAAAGGCTGTGAAGGACTGAAAAACTGCAATAAAAAATATACTTAGGTGCATCAACTAGATGCACCTAATTAGGTGTAGCTCCCCGACTTTATGTCTAGTTGAACAAACTAAGCACATAGTCAAGAACTTTAATCATCCCACCCATCCGAGTAGTCTTATATAAATAAATGATTAGGCAAAGCCAAAAGCATCCTGAAAAATCATATAGCACATAAATTCAACAATAAAGCATGGTGCATAACGACCCCGAGTACTAGCATCACATTGTGCACATGCTACCAAAATAGTCATGCCCTAGTCCCCTCGATACACACAACTTCACCATCCTCAGAAATATATGGCATTTGTGGTATAAAATCTGAGTTAATAAGACCCATAAATAGATTTACCAACCGCCTGAAGAATATGACCAAAATATAATCAGCCTAAGCCATAATATTGGTCTTAATCAGAAAAACTCACCAAGGTGGCAAGATAGCATTGATATAATTTATAAAATCAATTGCTTTATAAGAACCAAATAGCTCCTGCAACTTATAAAAAAGTTATCAGGACAGTTATAAAAAACTTTACTGTTTGTCATCTTCCAAATTGCATCGTACCAACTCCAAAAAAAGCTGTATAACTACTGTATGAAAGGATTTTGAAGGTATTGGGCAAGAAAGCACGTGCATATTGCCAAGGCAAATTTGCTTAAGTCCCTAGAGACACGTGACAAGCCACTCCTGAGAAATGGGCTGTAAGCATCCCGTGGGCTTTGGCCCAAACAAGGAAATGCCTACCGATACCCTAATAAAAATAACCACTGAAGCGCCGTCATCTTTCTCGCCGCTTCAACTTTTGAAAAATTCCCCTTTCGCTCTCCTGTTCATAGGCACCACAGTAGAAATCTAGAGCACGAAATTTGCCAAATCCATCCATCCAGCCGCTCTCGATCCCATCAAAATCCATTGCGCCCATCTTGTTCTCAATCTCCTCCAAGAATCCTGGCCTCCAATTCTGTATTCGATCCATCCCAAATCTTACTCACGACAAAGAAGAAAGAAATCCCCTTCGAGCAATGGGCGACCTCCGACGTGAAGGAATCAACCTTGAAGGAAATGGTGAAAGATGGAGTCCTCCCAGCACAGGAGATCATCGGCTGGCGTCCGGCATACGGCGAAGAGTTTTCGACTCCGAACACCGGTGAGATCGTCGTCTTCACCCACTTCTTCTACCGTGGATTCGCTTTGCTGACCTCTGAGTTCTTCCGTGGCATTCTTGATTATTATGGCATCAAAGTCTATCATTTAAATCCAAACTCTGTTTTTACACATTGCCATCTTCATCCATGTCTGTGAAGCCTTTCTTGGAATCCATCCCCACTTTGACCTTTTCCACTGTATGTTCTCTCTCAAAGCCCATCCGACCAAAGATAACCCCTATGTTGTCGGCGGCGCGAGATTTCAACTCCGCGGTACTCTCCGCAGAGACTATTTCCCTCTTTCTTTGAAAACCTCCAACAAGGGCTGGCACGTAAATTCGTTCTATATCTCTAATCCCGCTCCTAGCTTGCCCGACTTTATCGGTCTTCCTCCACTCCATCGAGCCAACTGGAATGCTTTACCCGAAGGCCAAAATTGGCTCAAAACAAACAATCTTTTATCGAAGATTCTTGAAATGAAGAACAAGGGACTCCAAGAAGAACTGATCACCCGACATTTTATCAAATCTCGACTGACGCCCATTAAGGAAAGGTCCAAGCTGGCTTTTGAATATGAAGAACAGAGTGAACCCAATCGGGAAGATCGTGAATCATTAGATTTCCATGTCTTGTGCTCACGCATGTACAAGATATTTTTCTGCGGGGATCGTGGTCGACTACAACAATTAATTGCCAGTCCTCCCTTACAGCATCCTTCAACCGCCTCCTCCGGTATGTGGACTTTGCCACCCTGATATCTTCTGTCTTGCCATGCTTGTCAACGTCTCTTAAAAAGGACATCTTCTAGAGGCAAATGCTCTGATTGTTTCTCGGCTATATAAAGTGCACCATGACGCTCCTTCAGCACAGCTGACCAATAGGAGGTCGACTAGAGGACCAAAGATCAAACCCAGGGAAAGAACAAAAGAGCCGCGTTCGAAGAAACCAGCAAACGCGTGAGCAAGGAGAGGAAACTAATCATCGATGACTCGGATGAAGAAATTAAAAAAACTCAAGCTCCGAAAGTCAACATTAGCTTGCCCAAGCCATCTACCCGATCAGCTCCGAAGATTAGAAAATCCAATAGGTATCCTCCTTATGACCCATGTTACCTTTTTTGTTAAAAAACTCATTCGATTTCATATTGATCCATGTTCATCGTCTTCTGAAGAAAACCTCAAGATATTGACCCCACCGGCCAAACTTAAACAACTCGTCTCTTGTGTTGCAGAGAATATATCGCCGATCCCAAGCTAAGTCTGACACCTTGCAGGAGCTTGTACCTCATGTGAATTCCTTATAGAACATCCAACAAGAGCTCAAAGAAGTCAAGGAGGAAACCATAGCTAGGGAAGCCATCTTGCGAGAAGAAATCAGCAAATTGCTAGATACAAACTTGGAGCTTCGTGGTTTAATTGGGGGTGAGAAAAACCAACTCATTTATTCCCAGTTAATCAATTTATCACTGTTAACACCGTGTCTTGATGTATCAGCTCACTTAACCGAGATATAGTCACTTAAAGCCCAATTGAAGAAAGCAGAGAACGAAAATGCCAAGCTAGAGACAGATAAAGCCAAAGCCATAGTTGAACTTGAAGGTAATCTCGTAGAACTCAGATTCTTGATTCAACTCATCCATGTCATTGATATACTTTAAATATTTACAATCTTGCAGCCAACAAGATAAAATCCCGTGCCCAATTCGAAGTCTTCGCTGAGAGAATCCAGAGAGCCAAGAACATCAGGGATAATATTACCAATGCAGCCACACCAATTCTGAATGCAATCTTCCAAAACGGCCTAGGATCAAGCGCTGAAAATGCTCCAGAAATATTTAACAAGCTTAGGACAGCTCCCAAACGGTATTTGGATAACATTAACGATGCAGCTACCATGAGTGCAAGTCAAGCTCTGGCAATGACGAAATCCTTGTATCCTCGAGTGGATATAAACTCTATAGGAGATAGCTTTGCTGATAGCACTTCGGATGAGCAAGCATTAGAGCTGATAAATGAAGCTCAAGAGTCTACCAAGAAAATAGCTGACATAGTAGAGAACTTCCAGGGATAAATATCCGATGTAAAAAACTTTTTCCATCCAACTTTTAAACTTATCAGTTTATTTATGCTTATGCTCTGATTTGAGTCTTGCTTTTAATTTCTTAAAAATATTTGTCCGACTATCACTAAGCCTAAAACTTGATTAAGTAATCAAAAAATTTTCAGTCCTTATCCACTTGACTCAAATCAGAACAAAAAACAATGATAAACCAAACATGAACAAGTTGGTTTCAAAAAAGACTTCATACTTCACCAATACTGATAGCCCCCGACTGACAACTCCAGAAGACAACTTACTTGAAGTCGGCAGTCGAGAATTACAAAATACAAAAAATTGATGCTAAGAATAATATCGACGAAGGTGTTCAATGTTCCATGAATTCTCCACAATTGATCCATCTTCACGCTTTAAACGATATGCCGCTGGCCGATTGACTTCAGCAATTATAAAGGGCCCTTCCCATAACGGAGATAATTTATGTCTATCCTTCGTCATCTGAATTTTCCTCAAAACCATGTCGCCAACAATAAACGCTCATGATCGAACATTACGATTGTGATAACGCCGTAATCCTTGGAGATATCTTGCCGACTGTACAAGAGCAGCTTCACGAGCCTCTTCCAGTCGGGTTAAGTCTTCATTGCGGTCTTGACCATGGCTCTCCTCATTGAAATATCATGTTCGAAGAAATTCAAATTCCATCTCACTCAGCAACATAGCTTCAGACCCATAAACTAAGAAGAAAGGCGACTGGTCTGTAGCCTGACTGGGTGTAGTTCGCAGCGACCATAAAACTGAAGGCAACTCTTGAACCCATCGTCCAGCATAAGGGCATAATCTATCAAAGACACGAGCCTTGATGCCTTGAAGTACTACATCGTTAGCACGCTACTTATCCGTTACTCCTTGGATGCGCGACTAATGCATAACAAATCCTGATTCCAAAGTCTTCACAAAAATCTTTAAAAACGCCTCCAGTGAACTGAGTTCCATTGTCAGTAATAATCCTGTTTGGAACACCAAACCGGTGCACAATATTGAGGATGAAATCACGTGCTTTGTCTGCAGTAATTGTAGCAACCGGCCTGGCTTCAACCCACTTAGAAAACTTGTTGATTGCAACAAAAATATGCGTGAATCCTCCTAGAGCCCTCTTAAAGGGACCGACCATATCCAAACCCCAAACGGCAAAAGGCCAGGAAAGTGGGATAGTTTGCAATTCTTGAGCTAGAACATGAATCTGCCGAGTAAAAAATTGACAACCTTCACAAGTACGAACAACTTTATCCGCGTCGGTAACTGCCGTTAGCCAGAAAAATCCTTGCCGATAAGCTTTGCCCACCAAGGTGCGTGCTGCAGCAGGACTATCACAATTTCCCGAGTGAATGTCTTGCAACAATTGCCGGCCTTCCTCAGGTGTAACACATCTTAACAAAACTCCAGACGGGCTTTGCCTATACAACTCAGAATTAATCATGACATAGCTCTAGCTACAACGTCGAACTCGTTCTGCTTCATCTCGATCTTTGAGTAACTCCTGCCGAGTCAAAAACTTGATAAAAGGTGTCCTCCAGTCGGTGTCAAGCATGGAAACCTGGTTCACAACCTCATCTCCAGTAGCTTCCTTTTTAGCAACAGTTGGCACAGGAAGGTGCTCAACAAAGACATTTGTTGGGGCAACCTCTTGTCTAGATCCAAATTGAGCTAGTTGGTCTGCAGCTTCATTGTTATGCCTTAGGACATGTGATAACTCCAAACCATCAAACCTGTCTTCTAGCTTGCGAACTTCCTGATGATAAGCAGTCATATTGTCGTTCAATCAGGACCAATCCTTCATCACTTGGTTCACAACCAACTGGGAATCTCCTCGCACGATCATGTGTCGTATACCAAGGGATATAGCAAGTCGCAGCCCATGAAGTAGTGCTTCGTACTTAGCTACACTGTGTGAGGTTGGAAAATGAATTTGAAGAACATATCACAATCTTTCCCCAGTCGGGAAGACTAAGACAACTCCAGCTCCCGTGCTGGTAACTCGTTTAGATCCATCAAAATATATAGTCCAATATTCCAGCGTCTCCATAGGCATGTCTCCTTGGCACTCGGTCCACTCAGCGACAAAATCGACCAAGATCTAGGATTTGATTGACGTCCTCGCTTTGAAAGTGATCTCTAACGCCATCAACTCCAAAGCCTACTTCACAATATGCCCAGTGGCCTCCCGATTATGAAGGACATAGCCAAGTGGAAAAGATGTGACCACCGTAACCAAGTGACTTTGAAAATAGTGAGCTAATTTCCTGATGGTAATTAAGACTCTATATAATATTTTTTGTACCTAAGGATAGCGTATTTTAGATCTGGCTAGCACCTCGATGACGAAATAAATTAGCCTTTGAACCTTCTAGACTCGTCCTTCCTCCTCTCGTTCCACGACCAGGACCGTGCTAACCACCTGAAAGGTAAAGTAGTAATGGCTCTTGGGGATATAGTGAGGCTAACACGGGTGGCGTTGTAAGGAAATTCTTGAAATCTTCAAAGGCTTTTTGGGCTTTTGGGATCCATTGAAAGTCGTTTGTCATCTTGAGCAACTTAAAGAAAAGCATGCCTCGTTCCCCGAGTTTAGAAACAAATCGGCCCAAAGCCGCCATGCATCCGGTAAGTTTTTGGACATCCTTTTGAGTACTCAGCGGCTTCATGTTCCGTATAGCGTTGATCTTCTCCGGGTTGGCTTCGATGCCACGATGAGACACCATAAAACCAAGCAGCTTCCCTGATGGTACTCCGAAGGTACACTTCTCTGGATTTAACTTCATTCTGAAGGCTCGAATATTTAAAAAGGTTTCTTCCAAATCAACAATCAAGTCTTGTTTTTGCTTGGTCTTGATGACAATGTCATCGACATAAGCTTCCACTTTCCTCCCGAGTTGGGTTTGTAAACATCTTTGGATTATGCGCTGATATGTAGCTCCTGCATTTTTGAGACCAAATGGCATCGTGATATAACAATAGGCTCCAAACGGGGTGATAAACGATATCTTCAAACAATCGGACTCCTTCAAGCTAATTTGATGGTATCCCGAGTAACAAACAAGGAAGATCAGAAGCTCGCAGCCAGCGGTTGAGTCGACGACTTGATCAATGCGAGACAAACTGAAGGGATCCTTGGGGCAAGGCTTGTTGAGGTTGGTGTAGTCGATGCACATGCGCCATTGTCCTGTCTTCTTCCGAACTAGAACTAGGTTGGCCGACCAGTCGGGGTGGTAAACTTAATGAATTCGGCCGCCAAAAGTTTGGCGAGTTCCTCCTTGATAGCATCTCTCCGATCTTGTGCGAAGCGGCAAAGTTGTTTCTTGATAGGTTTCGTGTCCTTTTTAACATTTAGTGAATGCTCAATCACCTCTCTGGGAATACCAGACATATCAGATGGTTTTCACGCAAATATATCTTTATTATTTTGTAGAAAGGTGATAAGCACGCTTTCCTATTTACAATCTAGCTCAATGTCTAATACAGCAGTCTTGGAGGGATCAGAAGGGTCGAGTGGAATCTTCTTGGTCTTGGCGTCTCCTTCTCCAACTTGGTCGACTTCTTTGCTGGGATTTCGCCTTCTTCAGATGTTGATGCAGCTAGTCGAACTTCCTATTGGCCAAGAAACCTCTCGTGAGATTGGGCCATGTCGCAGCTCTCCTTATTGCAGGTGAAGGCTTGCTTGACGTCGCTGCGCAGGGAGATAACCCCTCATGGTCCGTGCGTCTTCATCATCAGATAGGTATAGTATGGGACTGCCATGAATTTGGTGAGCGTAGGCCTTCTGATGATGACATGGTAAGCTGCTTCAAAGTCGGTAACTTCAAAGCTGACGTTTTCTGTGCGGAAATTCTCTCAAGTGTCGAAAGTGACTGGGAGAGTGATTTGTCCGTGTGGTGTAGATGACAACCCTAGAATAACTCCAAGAAAAGGAGCTGAGCTTGGTTTTAACTCGGACCTTGGGATCTGCATCTCGTCCAACGTCTTGGCGAAGAGGATATTGAGAGCGCTACCACCATCAATAAGAACACGCTTGAGCTTGACATTGCAGACAACCGGGTCTAGTACCAAGGGATACCGCCCTGGGTGGACCACTCAGTCAGTGTGATTCGAGTGGTTAAACGTAATAGCCACCTCCAACCATCGTAGGTAACGTGAAACTTCAGGCTGAACTACATTGATTTCTCTGCCGGTCAGCTTCTGCTTCCGCTTCGACTCATAGGCGAGTGGTCCTCTGAAGATATGGTTCAACTCGGTCCTGGGGTCTTGGAAAGGTTCTGAGCCGCCGTTTCCATCATCCTTCTTGTTTCCTAAAGTCCCGGCTCTGTCAGTCGGTTTCTGAAGTTGGGCCGCGTAGTGCTCAACGAATTGCTTGTAGATGAAATAGTCCTTGACCGCATGTTTATGATTCGGGTGATGCGTGCATTGAGCATTCATGATCTTGTCATAGGCGCTGACATGTGGATGTTGCTGCTGGTAGTTTGATGTTGCGGCGACCAGATCCTCAGGCTTACGCTTGTGATCTTTTTGGCCACTGTTGCCATTGCTGTTGTCCTTCTTAGGCTGCCAGCTGCTTCCTGATTGCTTGTCTTGATGTTATGCTTTAATGGCGTCGTCCGACTTGGCGTAGGAATTGGCTGTCTTGAATATCTTCTTAACTGTCCTTTTAGGCTTACGCCCGAATTTGCCGATTAACAACTCATTGCGGACGCCCTTTTGAAAGGCAGCTATGATGACGTCATCGGTGATGTCAGGGATCTTGTTTCGCTTCTCCAAAAAAGCCGAATGTAGTCTTTCAAGGACTCATCGAGCTTCTGGATTATGTTGTAGAGGTCGAAGTGAGTCCCAGGCCTTTCGAAGGTACAATGGAAGTTGGCGATGAAGTGAGCTCAGAGCTCGCTCCAAGAGTCGATTGAGCCCCTTGATAAATTGGTGAGCCAATTCCTGGTTGAGTCGACGAGAGCCACGGGTAAATAGTTTGCCATGGCCTTTGTTGTTTCCTCTTGCTGCATGAATTGTGAGAGTGTAAACGGTCAACCACGACTCGGGGTCAGTTTTGCCATCAAATTTCTCGATCCTAATGGGTTTGAAGCCACTCCGCCAATCCACTCGACGTAGGTCCCGAGTGATCGCGGGTACTCCTTCATTGCAGTTGTCGAGGGAATTCCTTCGATCTTCGTAGTGAGGCTTGTTGCGCTCGCGATAACGCCGGTCGAGTACCTCCCTCAAGTCACTCGGCGCGGGCCTTCTAGAGCCACTCTGGTGACTGGAGCTGTTATTGTGGTGGATCTGATGATGGACGGGTGGTCGGTTGTGACGCCTCTCACGAGAGTCTGCCGACTGGTCTTGATGCTTCTAGGCTTCATGACGACAGACTTCGTTGGACTTGCCGTGGGTCTTGTTGTGCTCAGGTCTTTGATAATCCTTGGATCACAGCAGTGGTAGGTGACTGCCGTCAGGTGTTTCGACGATGGACTCAGTGGCTCCCCGACTAGTTTTAGCACCAAGTGGGGCTGTAGCCGCGACCATGGTCTTGACTTTGTCTAGAATTGGGGTCATGTTGGGCGGGGCTATGTCCATGATGGTGTCGATGAGGGTGAGTGCGGTGATATTGTTCTGGTGGGGCGTGAGGAAAACGTTGGTGTTGTCGACTCGGGTCTGAAGTATGGCATCGCAGGTGGAACGCCCAGCCACAATCAGATCTCGCCTCCTCCTGTCGTCGTCTTCCTTACGTTTGTGTTCCTACTCCTTGCGCTTGCGCTCTTCTTCGAACTTGGCTCGAATCCGAGTCAAGGAGAGAAATTTTGCCAAAGTTGTGGGTGATGAAGTCGAGGCTACTGAAGTGGTACGCCTGTCTCAGAGGAAAGGCGAAGTCGTCGATGCCTGATGTAGATCCCATCGCGATTGTCAGCGAAAAACTTAATGCAGCCCCTACCTGTCGAGTCAACTGTCGAAACCTAGTTTCGGCAATGAGAAAAGGGGGTAGCGCACAAACACCAAACATGATGGGTTATGGGACAAAGGTTTATACAGGTTCAGGCCTTCTGTAAAGAAGTAATACTCTACTCCTGTTTCAGGGATTGTATCCGTCGAGTTATGTATTGATCTCGTGATCAGGTTGTGTATGAAGAAAAGCCTAGCTATTCGCTATTACTCTATATCCCTCAAGGAGCATCCTGCCCTCCATATATAGGTTCAGAAGGCAGATTTATAAGTCGGAGACCTAACCACATACGGTATAGGACTCCTAAGCATTATCCATAATACGACCAACTTAGGACTATAAGCCGTTCTTTAATACACAAGGCAACGTAATACTTAAGTCCTAAGCCATTATATAATCATCACCTATAACATATCCCCTATAATCAGTCGGATAGACCAGTCATGTGGGTATATGGTACTCATAATCTCCATAAAAATTGTGAACTTTAATATTGTAGAATAAAAACCTATACTTATAGTATGATATTTATTTCTAAGATTTTATATAAAGAATAGTTAACATAAAACATGCTCTAACTTGTAAAATTTATAGAAAATTCATTTATACTCCAAATACAATGAACTAAATTTCTGTAAATTCAGCAAGGTGTGAAATTTAATTTAGTAAAATAAAATTTAATATATTCTGTACCAGAAGCAGCACTAATAATTTGTATAGTAAAATTATCATCACACATGTAGTCTAATTTCTAAAATTCATAGGAAATTCATATTAGCTTCAAATATTATAAACTCAGTTTTCTTAAGTTAATAAAATCATTATCTCCATTTGTTTAGACAGCAAGGATGTGTACAAATAAACATCTAAAGCTATATGTAGGAAATTACTAACATAGAACGCATTACAACTTGTAAAATGCATAAGAAATTCATTTTAGATCCAAAAATGATGGATCCAATTATGTTGAACTTAGTATGTCAGGACCTTTTCTGTTACAAACTAAATTTGGACAGAACATAGTCAAAAACTACCTTTAAAATTCGAATAAAGCCTAAATGACATATTTCTAGCCTAGGACTTGTAAAATTCATATCTCCCAAAATAAATGAGATAAAATAAAAATTCTTTCACCTAAATTCATCTAAGGACAGTAACAAACCACTGTGCACAAATCATACATTTTAGAGCATTTTGTATTTTTCGCATATTTTGGTATTTATTTGCATACCGTAACTTTTGTATAGATAAATTGCATCAACGGTGAAGGAGTGACTTAGGTGGTATTCATATTGTTCAAGAACAAGGAAAGTTATTTCCTCCCCTCTCCTTTGAATACATTGAAACCCATGTTTTGAGAGATAAAAAGTGTTGTTTGCAAAACTGCATGAATATTTGATTAAAACGATATTTGAAACTTGGTTAATGGTAGCTATAACCTTGTTGCTGCATAATCCATCTTGATATATTGATACCCCTTTGTTTGTAACCATAGGATGGATTTGAGTACTTTCTAAATACTCATTTGAGTCTATGAATACTTATATGTATGCCATTTGCTTAGCCATGTCTAGAACTATACAAATGACCAATCTTATGACTTTATGAATGGGATTATGGATATTTGGTTAATGCTGGACTGAAAATAAAAATGTAAGTATTTGTGAACTAAAATGTGAGTAAAATGATTTTAGACTCGGGCGGTAAGTGGTGTGGATATGGTGGGAGTTGCACACTGATAGGGAGAGTGTTCGCCTGAGTTGATTAAGGACTGAACTTTGTGTCACCAACTAATGTTTACCGTACATCTACATGTGCTACTTATGGGGTGGCTTTAGCTAATTAGGTTGTATAACATCTAGCCTTGCATTTGGTAGGCCGGGAAAGAATGAGTTAGTCTGAGCAATGATTCATAGAAACTACCTATTTACCCGTCTTTTATTGGGGGTAGTTTAGGTATCTAAGTCTGTTCAATTCAACGATATAGTGCCTCGTGAGGGAACGGATGTGTTCGCTGCCACGGTATTAGGTGTAAGACGTGGGCCCGTCACCTAACGGCTCTGGGTCATTCCCAGGGTGGATTCACACTTGCTATGCTGGTACAAGGCTAGATATTATAAATGTAAAGGCTTTGTTATGACCTCTAGACCACATTCAACATGAAGAGTGTGGTGAAGTCTTGCAAACTCAAAACAAACTAGAGTGTTCATATCATGTGGATAAAGCTGTACAAACTCTGCAGAGTTCTAAAAACTAATTGATTAGTCATGCTCACGGTCAAGAGTGACTTGGTGAAGTGTCATGAATATAGATTTATGTTTTCAAATTATGTTTTGTGAACTATGAACTTGAAAATGGTAACATGGGTTACTTTATGATGATTGTGTTATATTGATGATGAATGTGAGACTTGATGCCGGGTGGGTAATCAAGTATGTGATATGATGAGATTATGACTTGTTGTCGGTATGGGCAACAAAGGTATGTTTATGATGTTATTATAGTAAAAATTATGATATAACTATGTTAATGTTTTGTTAATTGAATCATCAACTCTTTTGAAAAGAATTATGAACCAAAATTTGCTTTACGCTAAAATTTAACTACATATAGCCTTCCTTGAATATATGCCCTGCATGTAGTATGTTATGATTGTTTTTGGCTTGCCAGTACATTAGAAATCTAATGATGTACTGACTCTTTTCATACTGAAATATCTATATTGCAGGTTGTATGCTCAGTTTAATTTGAGTGATGCGGGTTTCTATTGCTTCTTATAGGTTGGATCTATATGGGTTACCCCCAATCGGCTGCTTGTGGTTTTGGATAGCCAAGCTTCCGCGGATCAATAATTATTTGGCCAATTGACTTATATATTTAATTTAAGATGTAGTGTAAAGTTCATTTGTAATTACCCCTTATTTATCTGATTTTCATCGCTTAGATGAAAGTGTAGAACTAGAGCTTATCCTGGAATCTAGTTCTACACCGATATGAGTATTAAGCATTTGGGATGTCGTAGAGCTTTAGCGAATTTTGTCAAGTCTCTTGAGATGGGTAACACATCTGGTCGCCACCTTCGTGTGATTTGACGGGCATGTCTCAGGTTGAAGTTGACTGGTTTGCTAAAGTCTCAGTAATATCCCCTATGCTCTTTACTCGGCACTTTATATTGTGTATGTTATTTGACTTGATAGGGGAGCGATGAGGTTGGATGGTTACTATTTTATTTGATTATTACTAGACTTCATCCAACTAAATAACTCGCTTTATCATTTTAGGTAACTTACATAATATTTAACCCGGGGTGTTCCCACAACGGATACGGATGATAATAATACGGATATATGATGAACAGTGCTATTCGGATATCCGTTGAAGCTATGAGACATACCTTATTTCTTTATAACCCTACGACCTCCAATATACCTTTTTAGATTTTGTTAGTAGCCCATCTCTTAACACTAGTCCACACTATTAATATTATTTAAACTTTTAAATATTTTTATAAATTATAGTTTATATAAAATGAGCTAATTATATACGATGATATTTGTTCCAGTTAGAAGTTGAGGTGGTTTTCGTGTTTCAAGAAAAAATTATTTCTGTATTCGTGTCCGATCATATTCGATTCTTATTCGTATTCGAGATAATTCATATTTGTTTCCGTATCCGAGCTATTCATATTCGTTTTTGTATCTGGCAAAAAAAATATGAAAACGAATATGGTACGAGTATTATCTATCCGTATTCGCTCCGTTTTCATCCCTAGCCGAGAGAGGGGAGAAAGAGGAGGAAGAGAAAAAGAGGGGAGAAGTGTGAGGATAACATGTGGGGCTTACTTTTTATTTTTGCCACGTAACCGTCTAGTCACCACGAGTGGACCAGGTCAACTTGCCATGTTAGCAAAATAAGCCATACAACCTAATTTAACCTGATTTTATAAGTTGGTGATAAAGATTTCTTGTATTTTGGTTCAGAAATATAATTCAAACTTGACGTTAAAACGAGAGAACTAAGTGAACTTATTTCTATGATTAAAATGGGCTGCTTAGCGAAAAAGAGAACCGACCTGGGTGTTTGTGCACTTGGGCTTCGCCCATGTGGCCATTCACACACTAGGGGACAAGTCAACTACACTACCCGCAGTCCTCACCTATCAATCCTACTAGTTGGTAGTAGTCCTACTGTGTGATGACATATTGAGATTAATGGGCTAGCTAGCCTCGTCCAAGGAGTGGAATTCGGGATTTTCTCATCCCTGGTTGCATTGAGACCATAATATGTCTTTGTCCTCTAGACTCTAGTTTTTTGTAGAACTTCTAGACTCTAATTAGTAGGTTGAATTCGGCTAGATAAAACACATTACTAAAACATGAAAATTGCGCTAGCATCTGGTGTGGAATTCGGATTTTCCTCATAAATATGACAAACCGAGGAAAAATATGGTAAACTAAGGAAACATCATTTAGGCTGAGTTTGGTTGGATGAGTTCCCAACTCATCTCTCTCGTGTTTCGCGCGTACGCTTTTTAAACTGCTAAACGGTGCATTTTTTACAAAAAGTTTCTATACAAAAGTTGCTTTAAAAAATCATATTAATACATTTTTCAAAAAAAATAGCTAATATTTAATTAATCACGTGCTAATTAACCACTTCGTTTTGCGTGTTTGGAGGAAGAGTTCCCAACTCTCTCTACCGAACACAGCCTTAAAAGCTAATTGCTTGGGAATTGCTTACCCCTATTTTTCTCACTTGTATCAGGCGCTAGGTCTACATCACGTGACACTTGTGCTAATGTACTATCTTTATCTTTTATCTCAAAATAAGTTAATTTTTCACTTGTCTCACACATACCAATATAAAGTAAGAAGACTAAAATACTTCTACTTTATCAAATCTCAATATAACTGTTACTTTCTTTATTTACTCTTAATATAATTATTTTTTATTTTCATAAATTTCGATGTAATGATTATTCTGAAAATAAATTTATTTTGAGATAAATGAAAGAAGTTAAAAATAACTTATTAACAAAAAAGAGAAAGTACACCATATCAAGAAAAGTAGACGGTTCAAAGCCTGTGCTTAAATCCTACTCAAGGCCCACTATGAATAGTGAGCAATTAACAAATAGAGACAAGGATGAACAGAAATGACGCATATACGGCCGGCCTGGGTCACTCATGATGTTGATATCGGGACCCAATCGAATATGAAAAAAAAAAAAGTTGATCGCCCTTCAATCATTCCTTTGAACTAGCAGTTAGCGAAGCGATGAAAGTGCTTCTTTTTCAGGTGCTGGGCTTCCGACATTCAAGTTGCAGTTTCTAGCATGTGTTTGTAAACGCATGAAATCGGTTGAGCCCCGACCTTTTATGGAATCCTGTACGTTTTTCAAAGTCTACGTAGAAAACATCGAAGAAAATTAACCAGCACGAGGCTGTTGATCTCGTTTGCTATCAAATCCTAGCGGACGCGGACGTTCCGACTTTAACGAGCAACGTTGCGGTTCGTCCGTGTCCACGTATCATCGTCCAATTGAATCCGGGAGGTTCTAGTAGGATTGTAGTTACCTGAGGATAGATAACAGCCGGGGCACATGTAACCCGAGTCAAATATCGATTTCAATATTGATGGCGTTGTGTCTTTTTTCTCCTGCATGCAGCAGCTCGACCAGGAAAAGTTGTGTCACTCTCGGGAATATCTTCTGGTCTCGAGCATGTGTCTACACCGGCCAGTCTCTGGTTGGCTCAGCTATTGCTGATGAGATGTAGAAAAATTAATAGGTAAAATTTATATCTTATTAATATCTGCTATTTAAAAGATAAGGTTGAAAAATAGTCGAAGATTTAAAAAACCCAAAGAAAAAAGATAACCTTATACTAAGTTTTAAAATTTAAATTTTACTTATTAGGTACCAAATTTTTTAGTTAATTAGATCCATGCCATTAACTATAACTTTTTTCACAGTTTCAAAATATACCTTTACTATTCATCTACTACAGAAACGTTTTTTCTGTACGAGGGTCCCTACAGGTTGCAGACAGATCGTAACTGATCATGCCTGTAAAAATCGACCTACATTTTCGCATATGACTCCTTAAGAGACCCGCATGTAAAAATCAATTTTTGCGTACGGACCTTTTAACATATCCGCATGCAAAAATAAGCCACGGGCCTGTTAAGACGCCCGCCTGCCACTAACCTACCACCACCTTAAAATATCTAATTTTCTCCTCCACTCCTTACTTTCTCCCCACTTCTTCCTTATCCTCTCCTCTTCCTACTCCTCTCCTTTCTTCTCACCCGAGCCCTCTTCTCTTCTCTCTCTCTCCTCTCTCCTCTCCTCTCTACTCCTCTCTTTCCACTATGGCCGAAGCGGCGGCGGCCCTCCCCTGTGCAGCGGCCGGCGGAGGAGGCGCGTCGACGGTGGGGGCGGCGGCCGTCCACCACGCGGAAGCCGGCGGAGGAGGCTAGTCGACAGCAGGGATGGTGGCTGCGGCCATCCCCCATGTGGATCCGGCAGAGGCGGCCCTCCCCCGCGTCCACCCGCGTGGATCTTGCGGCAGAGGGGTAGTAGAGGTGCCGGGAGGGGCGATGGCGACGATGACTGTGAACCGTGGGGACTCCGCGATGGCAACAGCGACGACGACGAGCGGCGACGATGTCATCGGCAGACTGCACACAACTAGGGTTTTTATTTTTGGGGATTTTTATTTTTACGTGCGGACGACATAAGTACTCGCATGTGAAAATCAGATATTTGCATGGGGTGCGCCACCCGCGTGGAAAAATAGCGATTTTTTGTGACACTTTCGAATAGACGGGCGGCTCAACCGCAAGCAAAAATTGGTTTTGGCCGTATGAAAAATTGCTTTTTGTAGTAGTGTATCTAGAACTACTAACAAAATATCCATGCTTTACTACGGGTGAAATGTCTATACTTATTTGAATATATGTTATTTACTTAATTCAAATAAATATTTACTCCGTCCCAAAATGTAGCAACCTAGGATGGAATTAAAACTCATCCTGGGACTATGAATCTGGACTTATCTTATGTCTAGATTCGTGGTCCTAGAATGGGTTTAATTCCATCCTAGATTGCCACATTTTGGGATGGAGGGAGTGTTAGATTATTCAGAAAATATCAAAAACAAATTTATAAAATATACAAAAGTAGTGGTGGTCGACCGGTGGCAGAAATATCACTACCACTATTATCTTTTATAGATACCATTATAATTTCACGGTTATTCCATACATGCCACAATTTATCCATTCAATGTATTTTCTAAAATATTTAGACCAAATTACCCTATCTTCCTTTCATCCCCTCCTCCCTCTCCTGTTTATCTTCTCCACCAATGGAGTTGGATCTGGTGGGCGACACCATGGAGCTGTAGCTAAAAGCAGCAGGCGGCGGTAGCAATGTGTCACTGTTCCCCCTTGTTGGCGTGCAGCCACTGCTGGCCTTCTCGTCGACTTATTCGTCTCTTCCCATCTTGAAGCACCATGTCACAACCACCAGCACGAGGAGGATCCCAACCTACCCTAGGTCCCAATCCCCAACGGCCTGTTTGGCAAGAGAAGGGAAGGAGATTGGGAGTTTGAAAGAGAGTTGGTAGAGGGTTTGGGCATGGGAGTTTTATTTTTACTCCCAATCCCTTGTTTGGTTGTATAGATGAAAATTATGAGGAGTTCGAGCGGGAAATAAATTGTATGTGATGATGTATAGCTTATATTTATCTCATCATACTTAAAATGGAAATTCCCTCCCAATTACTTGCTCTTACCCAGCTATTGAAAATGTTGGAGTTTGCTTTTAAACTCGCCTTCCCAATCTCTCCTAAAACTTCCATATCCACCAACCAAACATTAGACTTAATATCTGCCACTCTCAAACTCCCATTCCATAATAAAAATTCCCCCTAACTAAACAAGCCGCAAGAAGGCACTCGTTTTCAAGCTCTCCAGTGGCTGAGCGGGGATGTGCTCCTTGTTGCTGCACTCGGTATCGGGATATAGCTATGCTCCTTCCTCTGCTACTAGCTGTGAGCATGCTCCAGAGGCACTTGAGGAGAGTGGTGCCCAGGAAGGAGGAAGGGAGGGAGGAGGAAGGTGGGAGGTGAGGTAAGATGGGGTGCCGGAGCTCGCGACTGGATGCGGCAAATGGGAGTACGGGAGGACAACGTGGCCAATGAGAGAGAGAGAGAGATGGCAGACCTTCGACTGGCGGCAACAAGATTTGCCATATCTGAAAGAACATGTCATATGGGATTAGAGAATAAAGAACGAGCACATGGGAAAAGGAGGGGATGAGAAGAGAAGAGGGACCTACTGTCGTGGAGCTCGTCCCTTGCTTGCCGCCCCACGGAGCTCGTTGGTCTGAGCCATCCCCAATTCACCACCCGTTGACAGATCCAAATCGTCATCTCTAACTACTAAGACTCTCATCAGAGATGAGTGATCACTGATTACTCTACCTCATCTCTAATGGGTGAAGGTCCGTCAGTGGTTACGCTATCTGTGATGGGTTGTAAAAAAGCACCCATCACAAATGAGGTTGGCCCCTATGACCATATGACATTACCATCCGTCATAGATGAGTTCTCTCTAATGGGTCGGTTTTGACACACGTCAATGATATGGATAATGGGAAAAAATAGCGTCATCCCTACCCACACTGGTGATTTTTCACTGATGAAAAAAAAAACGCCTGCCTTGCTAGTTGCAAATTCATTCATCACCCACAAAAATCTCTAAGAAAAGAAATCAATGAGGGATCTCAATCATAACAATCATACATCCACTCATGGATGATGACAAAACTATACTCCATCGATTTGCAAACATAGTGGAGTAGAGGATCTGCGAATGTATTAGAATAGAGGATCTGCAAACATAGTGGTAGCAACGGCATGTGCTCCTTCGCTTCATCATCATGTCGGAGAGAAGAAGAAACTTTATCAGTTGGAGCATGAGATGGCGATGAGGTTGTCAAGGTCAGCGGCGAGGTCATTGTCGAGCTGCTGGTGGTGGTGGTGGTCGTGGTCACGCCATTGCTGTAGTCTTCAGATGAGGTGGTCCCAAACTACCTGGGGACCAGATTTAGCACCCCGGAGCTCGGGGGACGGAGGAGGCAACGCTCGGGGTGGAGGAGACAGTGGGCGACACTTAGTGGCAGAGAGGTGAGGAGACGATGGCGGCGACAATGAGGAAGATCGCAAACAACGGCTGGCGCTCTGGGTGGAGATGGCAGCAGCCGGTGCTCATGGGTGGTGAGGCCGCGGCTAGCGCTTGGGGCTGGAGAAGGCATCTACCGGCGCTTAGGGGCAAAGAGGCAGCCACTGGCACTTGGGAATGGAGGGACGGCGGTCGATGCTCGGCAGGCGGAGAGGTAAGGAGACGACGGAGGCGCTCGGAGCTAGGGGAGGGAGAGCTGTTGAGAGAAAGAAGGGATCTGTTGATAAGGATCAGGTGACGAGTGGTGACTTTCTTTCGGTGAAAATAGGTCCGTACAAGATAATTTCTTATCTTTGATGGGTTAGATATAACGGCCGTCAGATATGTTTGTCCTCATCTGTAACGGCTTATATTTTTACACCCATCACAGGTAAGAGGTCACCTATGATGGGTCTATATGTGAGTCATAGGTGTCATCGCTAGATAGGAGGGGGGTAGAGGAGGTGCCACTCCGCCATATGGTGCAACATGCGAAGGGGGGCGGGGACAGGTGCTGGGTTGGTGTTACGGGGAGGGCACCAATACAACGTGTGGTGGCGACTTAATGGAGGTAGGTCACGAAGCGAGAAGATACAATACAAACTGAGATGTACAATGCGAAAATACATAGTTGCCTTTTCACCTACCCAATGCTTGCAGACGGAAGGGAGGTCCATGTGCATGGGATTTGTGTACCTCTGGTACCGAGTATTATCGTCAGTCCTAAATCAATCTAGCTTAGATCATCCATGATTTGTTACCTACCTCCTAATTAAACCGGTTAAAAACCTCGTATTGTTCAATTCAACGCTCGTATCTTTTAATTGTTATAAAAAAAATTAAAGTGCTCTTGGATTGAAAACCTTTAAGGGCGCACCTTTTCAAATGAGTGCCAGATCTCGACTCTAGTGGTATGACATCTTTCACCAAATTTCTGTTGAATTTTACTATGTCAAATTTAAATTCTCGAAATCATTGGAAGTTTCACTCGGAATCTACTTCCGTCCACGTCGAAACTTGGCCAATCTCCATGTTAACCATTGAATTAAACTGCCAGTGTGCAACCAGTACCACAAAGGGGTCATCAGAGCGACTATTAGTTGTCTCTGTCTGGATACTTTCTGACCTTGATAAAAATAACTGAAGCCCTCTAGATTGATTGGACTGACCAGCGATGTCGACAAATTTGACAAATAAAGCAAAAATTTTGCTCTCCCAGATCGACTGATCGACATAGTAGCACTAGGTAAAGTATAAATAACGCGTAATCCTTTGCACATAGCGGGAGCATCGTAGCTAGTTAATTAATTAAGCACCTAACTCCGACGATCGATTAAGATGGAGGACAACAAGCTGATACTGGCTCTGTGCCTATCAATGCTGTTCGTCCTTCTCTCCAAGCTGCTATCATTTGCCATGAAGCCAAGGCTTAACCTTCCCCCGGGGCCATGGACGCTGCCGCTGATCGGCAGCCTCCACCACCTTGTGAAGAGCCCACAGATCCACCGGTCGTTACGCGCGCTCTCGGAGAAACACGGCCCCATCATGCAGCTGTGGATGGGCGAGGTCCCGGCGGTGATCGTGTCGACGCCGGTGGTCGCGCAGGAGGTCCTGAAGCACCAGGACCTCAAGTTCGCCGACAGGCACCTCACCGCCACCATCGAGGAGATCTCCTTCGGCGGCCGCGACGTCACCTTCGCGCCGTACAGCGAGCGGTGGCGCCACCTCCGCAAGATCTGCATGCAGGAGCTGCTCACCGTCGTCCGGGTGAGGTCGTTCCAGAGCGTCCGCGAGAGGGAGGTAGCGCGGTTCGTGCGAGAGCTGGCCGACGACGCGGGCAACGCCGTGAACCTCAACGAGAGGATCAGCAGGCTCGCCAACGACATCGTGATGGTGAGCTCCGTCGGCAGCCGGTGCAGCCACCGCGACGAGTTCCTCGACGCGCTCGAGACCGCCAAGAAGCAGATAACGTGGCTCAGCATCGCCGACCTGTTCCCGTCGTCCAAGCTCGCGCGGATGGTAGCGGTAGCCCCGCGCAAGGGCCTCGCCGGCCGCAGGAGGATGGAGCATGTGATAAGGCAGATCATCCAAGAACGGAAGGAGCAGCTGATGGACAGCGGCGGCGGCGCCGGCGAGTCTGCGGGGAAAGAGTGCTTCCTCGATGTCCTGCTACGGCTGCAGAAGGAAGGTGGCACGCCGATCCCAGTTACCGATGAAATCATAGTCGTGCTTCTGTTTGTAAGTATCCTACTCACACTATAAACCTATTCTTCTTTTATATGGCAGAAAAACGCACACTTTTGCTATTTATATAAGCCGCACTTTTTTTTTCTCTCTTCTTTTACTAGTCTTCTAATCTTAAACAACACACACAAACACACACAAATTTTTACACTAGGGTTCACATGCACCCACAATTTACATCTTATATATAACTTACACAAATCTTAGGGCATATACATTAAGTAAAAACAAAATGTACCATGCACGATGTTTTCTTTATACGATATTATTTACAAGTGTAAAATACCTTGTTTATGTAGTTTTTTATTTCTTGTATATAAAATAATGAGGTTATCAATTTACCAGCTTAAATTTACCTTGTTTATATAAAATACCTTATTTATGTAGTTTTTGATGGTAGGATATATATCATTTTGGGAGTATAATTTTTGCAAGATAACAATTTGGTAATATAATATATGTATCATTTTCTCATTTTGACTAAATATCATGTTATAAAAAAAGGGGTTAGAAAAATACCACGCACTAAATGTCATATATGGTTATTATTGAAAAATTTTATTTGGTAAAAAATGCAACATACATTTTATACGTATTGTGTATTAACTTAATCTTTTTTCCCTATAGTAAGCATTCATTTGGTTAAGGTCAGGTATATTTTGTAGCACGAATCTTGGAACACGTCAACAGTGTAGATTGTGGGTACATGTGAACTCGAGTACAAATTTGCATTTTCACACACACACACTATATACTAAACCTCACCTCTAGAATAACTATTCTACACCCCCTCCCCTCAAGAACCCAACCTACCTCCCTATTATCTTTAGTCCCGGTTGATGCCACTAACCGGGACTAAAGATATTTCCCACTGTTTCCAAAATATATTTTTGTCCCGGCTATGTTTAACAACCGGGACTAAAGATTGAAACATTGAAATAGCATATGCCCGATCTAAATAGTTTAAAATTATTATTAAATATAAATAATAACATATAATTAACATAAGACCTATTAAAATAGTTTAAAATTGCTATTACATTTAATATATATATATATAATTAACATATGACCAATTTAGATAGCTTAAATCATATATTACATTTCAATAATGATATATAATTATTGCTTTAACCAATTTAAATACTATTTAAATAGTATTAAACCATCTAAGATCATATGACCTATTTAAATAGTTTAAAATTGATTTTACATTTAATATATATATATATAATTAACATATGACCAATTTAGATTGTTTAAATCTTATATTACATTTCAATAATGCTATATAATTAAAATATAACCAATTTAAATACTATTTAAATAGTACTAAACTATTTAATAACATATGACCTATTTAAATAGTTTAAATTGATATTACATATATAATTGTATTACTAAAAAACACAAACATTGCATGGCCTTCAATACATTATAAATAATTTGCATCGTCCATACAACAACCTATGTCACTGTTTTCCTTATATAATTGTATTAGTAAAAAACACAAACATTGCATGGCCTTCAATACATTATAAATAATTTGCATCGTCCATACAACAATCTATGTCGCTGTTTTTCTCACGTACTTTCTCCTCACTAATGTTCCTTCGCTATGATCGTTGCGTGAGTAAGGGGTGTCCTCCTTTGATAGGAGGATGCTCGGGTCAGCCGTCATCACGAACGGAGGTTGCCCGTCAAACTGATCGTAATCTTCGTCAGTCTTATCCTCGACTCCGACGATTTTTCTTTTGCCTGGGAGAACCACGTGACGCTTTGGTTCGTCAGGTCCTTTACCCTTCTTTGGTTTGCTAGACATGTCCTTCACATAGAAAACTTATGTTACATCATTGGCTAGGACGAAAGGTTCGTCTGAGTATCCAACCTTGCTTAGGTCAATCGTTGTCATCCCACTGTCATCAATCGTTACGCCTTCACTGGTGAGTCTAACCCATTGGCATCGAAACAGAGGTACCTTCAGGGGTCCGTAGTCTAGTTCCCATATGTCCTCGATGACACTGTAATACGTGCTAGTTGCACCATCGTATCTCATGGCGTCGATATGAATAGCAGAGTTCTAGTTTGTGCTCTTTCCGTCTTGGGCTCTTGTGTAAAAAGTATTCCCACTGATTTCATATCCTTGGAATGTCAATATCGAGCAAGAAGGCCCCCTCGCTAAGAAGGCTAGTTGTCGGTCATTGTTTCGGTACCCATTATATGTTGTCGTAGCCAAGCGAGGAAAGTATCAATGTGATGGCGTGTAATCCATGCATCGGACTTGCCGATGTTTTTTGAGCGAACAATCGTTAGGTGCTCCTTGATGTAAGGAGCCACCAACGAAGATTGTTGCAAAACCGTGAAATGTGTTTTATGGAATAAATCGTTGTCCATAGTCATTATTGCCTTCCTTCCAAGAGTCCCCTTTCCCCATAGTCTCCCCTCATGGCTTGATTCGGGTAGCCCGATTGGACGAAGGTTTTCAATAAATTCTACGTAGAACTCAATGACCTCATCTGTTCCATAACCCTTAGCGATACTTGCTTCCGGACGAGAATGGTTACGAACGTATTTCTTTAGAATGCCCATGTACCTCTCAAAAGGAAACATGTTGTATAGGTACACAAGACCGAGAATACTGATCTCTTTCAGAAGGTGACATAGAAGATGTGTCATTATATTAAAGAATGATGGTGAAAAGATCATCTCAAAGCCGATGAGACATTGGACCACATCCTCTTGAAGGGTTGTTAAACCGTCTGGATCGATGATCTTTTGCGAAATTGCATTCATGAAAGCACATAGCTTTGTTATTGTTCCCCGGACATTATCAGGAAGGATACCACAAATTATAACAAAAAGCAGTTGTGTCATTAACACGTGACAGTCATGAGACTTTAGATTTTGAACTTCTTCTCCTTAATGCTTATTATTCTCTTTATATTCGAGGAGTATCCAGATGGTACCTTGATGCTCTCTAGGCATTCAAACATACTTTCCTTCTCTTCCTTGCTCAGGGTGTAGCTTGCAGGACACAAGTAACGGCTTCCTTTATCCTTTGGTTCCGGGTGAAGGTCCTCGCGTTGTTGCATATGCTTGAGATCATTACGTGCTTCAAGTGTATCTTTCGACTTCCCATATACACCTAGGAAGCCTAACAGGTTGACGCAAAGGTTCTTAGTGAGGTGTATCACGTCGATTGCGTGCCGGATGTCTAAGACTTCCCAATAGGGTAACTCCCAAAAAATAGACTTCTTCTTCCACATCGGCGCGTGACCATCTTCGCTCTCTATAGGTTGGCTGCCAGGTTCCTTTCCAAATACTACTTTCAGATCTTTCACCATAGCAAACACAGCTTTTCCGTTGCGATGTTTAGGCTTAGTACGATGGTCTGCCTTCTGTTCGAAATGCTTGCCTTTTTTCCGTACAGGATGGGTTGCAACAAGGAATTGACGATGGCACATGTAAACAACCTTCCTGCAGTGTTTTAGATACGTACTTTCAGTTTCATCCATACAATGGGTGCAAGCCTTGTACCCCTTGTTTGACTGTCTGGATAGGTTACTAAGTGCAGGCCAATTGTTAATGGTCACGAACAACAACGCTCGTAGGTTAAATTGTTCCTGTTTGTCCTCGTCCCACACGGGGACACCTTCTTTGTTCCATAGCAGAAGCAGATCCTCAACCAATGGTCTTAGGTACACATCAATGTCGTTACCAGGTTGTTTTGGGCCTTGAATGATAATTGACATCATGATGTACTTTCGCTTCATGCATAGCCAAGGGGAGAGGTTGTAGATACACATGGTAATAGGCCAAGTGTTATGGCCACTGCTCATCTCTCCAAATGGATTCATGCCATCTGTACTTAAACCGAACCTTACGTTTCGGGCATCGTCTCCAAAGTCGGGAAATGTTCTGTCGATGTTTCGCCACTGCGACCCGTCGACGGGGTGTCTCAGCATCCCGTTTTGTTGACGTTCTTCTGCTAGTCGACGCATCATGCTAGCATGCTCTTTGTTCCTGAATAAACGCTTGAGCCGTGGTATTATAGGGAAATATCACATCACCTTAGCAGGAACTCTCTTCTTCGAAGATTGTCCGTCAACATCACCTGGATCATCTCATCTAATCTTGTATCGTAGTGCTTTACAAACCGGGCATGCTTCTAGATTCTCGTACTTCTCACCGCGATAGAGGATACAATCGTTCGGACATGCGTGTATCTTATGTACTTCTAGTCCTAGAGGGCATACCACCTTCTTAGTTTCGTACGTTGTTTTGGGTAATTCATTTCCCTCCGGAAGAATGTTCTTGACGAGTTTCAATAACTTGCCAAATGTCTTGTCACTCACACCATTTTTGACCTTCCATTGCAAGAATTCTAGTGTCGTACCCAAATTTTTGTGCCCCTGTTTGCAACCTGGGTATAACGAAGTTTTGTGGTCCGCTAACATACGGTCCAATTTTTGGACCTCCTTCTCACTTTTGCAACTGTCTTTTACGTCCCGCAACATTTGACCCAAATCATCTACAGCGTCGTTATCTTGAATAGCTCCGTCCACCTCGCCTTCCGGATTATCTTCAAATCCACCGTATCGATGAGCCCAGTCCGGAATATTCTCGTCTTCTACTTCATCTTCTTCCATTGTAACCCCTAGCTCTCCGTGCGAGGTCCAATAATTATATCCAGGCATGAATTCAGACTTAAACAAGTGCGCATGAATAGTTCTTGATGATGAATACTCTTTCTGGTTACTGCACTTTTTTCATGGACAACACATGAAACCCTTGTACTTGTCAGCATTGGTCACATTCAAAAAATAATGCACGCCTTCAATAAACTCTTTCGACCGTTGGTCCACGGTGTACATCCATTGCCGATCCATCTATACATCAAATAGTCTAATGTTACTAACGAAATCCACACAATTGAAACTAATTAAATAATTATATAAAAATTTAAAACATCATGATTCAAAGTGAAACTAATTTCTAAAAAAGAGCTACAAAGATGACGACGAGAAGAAAGAGAAGTTTACAATTATTTTTAAATTTTTATTAAAGTGCTAAACATATTTCTAGCTATATTACATTTTTTCAATTACCTTTATTTTCTACTTTTTTTACAAATAATCATACAATAATTTTACAATAGTCCCACATATTATTCTTTTTTATGGTTTGTAAAGTTGAAAACATATCTTAAACGATTTATACTTTTTTCTAACTATTTTATTAAACTAACTTAGATTTTAATTCTTTTATCTTAGTTTTCTATATTTTCGCTCAGTCATTTCTTTTATAATATATGTATCCAAATTTTCGAATTTCAAAATCAACCTAATTTTGCCTAACATATTTTCTCTCTCATCATTTTGCGTAAACCTTTTTGGAGACAATATTTTATAGAAACAAAGCTATAAATGCAATATGCTAAGCATACATTATTAGAGAATGGATTTGCTAACCTTTTCGATCTCTCCGATTTGTATATTATCAACAAAATAATTTTATCAAAAATTTTGGCAGCACTTTCCTTCTTCCTCCTCCTCTTGGCAGCAATGGCTCGGGCTGGAGGAGGACGAAGAAGTATAAAAAGGTAGATCACTTTAGTCCCGGTTAATAACACCAACCGGGACTAAAGATGGAAATCATCTTTTGTCCCGGTCTGTGTTACCAACCGGGACTAAAGTGATGATCTATAGTCCCGGTTGGTGACATCAACCAGGACTAAAAATCCCTGGTCCCCTCACACGGCCGGTGAAAGTGTGAATCGGGACTAAAGTTGATCTTTAGTCCTGGTTGGTAATACCAACCGGGACTAAAGATCATCGCGACCCGTTACAGTTTTAACAAGGACTAAAGATGATCTTTAGACCCGGTTTCTATTCGAACCGAGACTATTCCGGTTTTTCTGATACCGACCAAAGATCAGTTCTCCAGTAGTGTTTGTTGTAACGTATAGTATACGTTCTTTATATATACTAGCTACAACAGAATTTTGCAAAGAAATCTCGTCATACTTTCTTAGACATTTCCTATTGTCTAATTATGGGATAATACTTGCATTAGTCGAAGTTAGAGATTAGCTTGACACGCATTTCATAAAATCATTTTTAGTTGTCTAATCAAAGATGTCATACTTGTATCAGTTATAAATTTTTAGTGGTTAGCTTGACATATAGCTCACTAATCTTATCGTTTGTGGCCTCATATGGCATAAGCGGTGGGTTGCTGGGAGAACCACCACGACTATGTATCATTCACTATAAACAGCTGAAGAATTCAATTCAATTTGAATCATTAATGCGGTTTACATTGGCTATTTTCTTTGCTTTTAATACCTTAATTTTTAGTATGATTTCGACATATTAATGTACTAATACTATTAATGTGATATTAATTAATTGAACTGAATATAACCAAAATATTTATAGTTGATTAAAAATTTAAAATGGTAGTACCCGAACAGTTGTATGCAAAGTGTGTATAATAACAACATAATTTCACATTCGAACGGAATGATATTTATATTTGGTCTTATTGACAGCTCTCCACCCTCCTAATGTGACTTCTCTCATCCACTTTATATATTCTGAAACTATTTGGTTTGCTCATGTTACATTAAATGATTTGGTTGTTCCAAACTGCTTAGGCATAATTTGATTGATGCTTTTATTTTTTGGAAATTGACTATCTGCGTTTGTTCACACATGCTATTAATATTATATTTTACTGGAAGTTATATAAAAACTACTCCCTTGGTTATTTGATACCGTTGATTTCTGACGTATGTTTGTGCAAAAGTAGTAAAAAAATTAACGGCATCATATATTAAAAAAGGAATGTCAATTATATGCATTTGTTTGCAACAAGTGAACTTCCACATGTGTAGTTAAAAATAAAAATTTTAAAGTTAAAACAACAAATGAATTTAATTTTACTGTTGCTTCGTGCTTTAAATATTTTTATTCAATAATTCAATAATTTTATTTTTAGGGTAACCTATGCTTAAATTTGATTTTAAAAAATGAGGACTTGAATTAAGCCATATTAGTGGAACATGTTGTGTCCATGCAAACTTTGCACACGACAATTAATAATTACTCCTTCCGAAAAAAATGATGTTTAGGTTAAATTTGGTTAAGCTTTTAAAATTCCAACCATCAATAGTTTCTCAAATGTTTAGATTAAAAACATAAATAAATGGTATACATAGATTTAATTGGCTCAAAAAGTACATAATAATTTCTTAGATTTTTTTAACCAATTTTAATATAAAATTAATGGTAAAAGTTTGATCGAATCATATCCCAACTTCAATTTTTTTACCAGAGGGAGTACCAAAAGTTGTACCTCATATAGATTGTGAAAATAAATGTGTATTTACAACGAACCCCACAAATACAGAAACAAACAAAACTAAAAATTAGTACAGATCCACTAAAATTTCAAGCAAATTAGCACTGCAAATTTAAGGTTAATGCATTCTGTAAATTTATTTATATATTGTGCAAGTTTATATGAATAATAGATAAGAAAATTTCATACAACTAATAAAAAAGCAAATGCTATTTCTAGGACATGTTTACAGGGGCTAGTGAGACATCCCCAACAGTATTGATTTGGATCTTGGCCGAACTCATGCGGTGTCCAAGAGTAATGGCGAAGGCACAAGCTGAAGTACGACAAGCTGTTGTTGGGAAGACCAGCATCACAGAGGATGATATTGTTGGGCTGAGCTATCTCAAGATGGTGATCAAGGAGGCCTTGCGACTCCACTCCCCGGCTCCCTTGCTGAACCCTCGTAAATGCCGTGAGACAAGCCAAGTCATGGGCTATGATATACCAAAAGGCACATCTGTGTTTGTGAATATGTGGGCGATATGTAGGGACCCTAGGTACTGGGAGGATCCCGAAGAGTTTAAACCAGAGAGGTTTGAAAATAACAGTATAGATTTTAAGGGAAATAACTTTGAATTCCTTCCATTTGGCTCCGGCCGTAGAATTTGTCCAGGTATAAACCTTGGGCTAGCCAACTTGGAGCTACCATTAGCTAGTCTTCTCTACCATTTTGATTGGAAGCTGCCCAATGGAATGTTGCCCAAGGACCTTGATATGCAGGAGACCCCCGGAATAGTTGCAGCTAAACTAACTGCCCTAAATATGTGCCCTGTTACTCAGATTGCTCCCAGCAGCGCGGAAGATGCATGATAAGAGATAACTCGTCCTCCAAGACAGCACATATGGTAGTTTAATCACACAGAAAATAAGGTGCTGTGAAAAAAAGGTTTTATATATATCCAATGTATTCTCAAGTTGCTTGCCGGGCAGACTGGCCTATTTGTACGTGTAGCTATTCTCGTTACATGCATGTTATATCTGATGTCATTGGAAAAGTGTAATGCTATTGCTACCACTGCTATATGAAAACAATTTTCTGTAGACATCCCCAGTTTAATCTCTTCATGGGGTCATAAAATATCCGTTTGTGATAGTGGCGAGGGAGTCATGTGGCCAAACCACTTATGGAAATTGATTCTCACATGAAAGCGCCTTAAGAGAACAGTATGCGGAATAGAACCGTCTCTGAAAACGTGAACAATCCTATTTCATGAAAGAAATCATAACTTCTTTATTGGAAGTTAGATTGGGACAAATTATAAGCCCTCGACAAGATCTACAACTGAAAGTTTTCACATTTGAGATATTATTCAGGGGTCCAAGTATGTTCATTTGAATATTTGTCTAGAAAGGATCAAAATAATAAATTATTGGATGGCTATTAGCTATGAGTGTGAGGTGGGATGGCACGGACCTTTGAAGTTGTGGTTTTGATTCTTGAAAACCACAATAGTATATTTCATACGAAAATTATGTGTACTTGTGGCTTGTGACTGCGCATGCATGTGCTGCCTGGGTAGGGTGTTGGGGATTTTTTTACAGGAAAAAAAATGATATTTTGGAATAATGTGTCAAAATTCATTTTTACTGCATATCTAAATCGAAGATCTCCACATGCGGGTTGCTAAATGCATGCCTATGAAAATTCTATTAGTGTGCTCTATTTACACTTTTATCTTCACTTTGTTTCAAATTTTGAACTTGGAGGTGTTATGGTTAGCTGCAACCTATCGATACTTCCATTGTGCGACTAATCCTACCACACAAGAACATTGGGTCTACAAGAGCCCAAACCAAAATACGCAAACTGGCTGAATTAGAAAACATTAATGGGTTGGGATATTACACACAAAGAGGGCCTGCCAGTGTGATAATGCTTGGTAATACAATTGTTTTATAAACTTTTTCTAGTAGAAGTAACTACACATGGCAATTAAAGGAGCTCTTGGCAATAGAACTAACTATACAGTGAGGGAGAGTGATGTAAATTTGATTAAGTACAAAATTAATCTTAAAAAATTATAGAAGTAACTATACATGGAGCAATAGATACAAGCCACGTCGATATTGCGCCAGGAGAAACCCGTACATCTACCCACCAACTAAAACCCATCGGATTACTTCGTCGAGACTAGTATGGTAGGCTAAAATAGCTAGTTTGCTCCTCCTTTGTACTCTGTGTAATATATTCTAGATTTATACATATAATCTGGATTAGCGCTATTACAATTCTCGGAGGCTTGAACAAGTATAAAATTTTTATCTCCTCCCATGTTACTCCCATCTCGCTTGTAGAGCCCTGAAAATCACCAAGCCAAAAAGAGCCTACAACAATTAAAACTGACCAAGATTGATGTCAAAACGACGTGTGGGTATTTTTAATAAATTCCCCATGCTTCCAAATACATAACCAATTTTTACTTGAATTTTCAAATCATCCTAAATAATTTTAGAGCAACAAAAACAATTAAGGTTGTGTTCGGCTTCCTGGGTTGGGAACTAATCCCTATAACAAGCAAAACGAAATGACTCATTAATACATAATTAATTAAGTATTAATATTTTTTAAAAAATAGATTAATATAAATTTTTAAAACAACTTTAGTATAGAAGTATTTTGCAAAAAATACACCATTTAGCAGTTTGGGAAACGTGTGCATGAAAAACGAGAGAGGTGAGTTGGGAGTGAAGAGGGAAGAACACAGCCTAAAGAAATTTTATAAAATAGAAAACCTAAAAGAAATCCCCTTCCTCCTCCTGGGCCGCTTTCAGCCCATTCCTTCCCTCCCCTCCCCCCGACTCAGTCCAGCTGCCCCCTTCCTCCTCCCTCCCTTCCTGCCGCCATAGGCTGCCTCATGCCCCTCGGCCCACTCCGCACGGCCTCCCTCCTCCCCTTGCGTGCGGCCCAGCCGACCCAGGCCGCCTCGCCCGCACTTGACCCAGTCGAGCCGACGCGCCTCGCCCGATGACAGGTAGGCCCCACCAGTCATCCCCAACCTCCGGCTGGCTCCTCTCCCTCCGGCGAAAGCCCTAGCGCCGGCCATCTCCGATTCGCCTCCTCAGCACTTCCCAAATTGATTGGGGGAATCAATCCCCACCTCATCCTCTCCACTTCCCCCATAATTCTCCACCGAATCCCGCACTAAATTGCAATGGATTTTGAAGACTCTCATTATGGTGAGCTCCACCATGGCCAGCGTTGATCTCTCTCCCCGGTGACCCTCTCCCTCCCCTTCGGCCTATAAAAGGGAGCCCTCGGCCTCATCCCCTCTTCCTACACACCACCCGAACCCCTCTCCCTCTCCTTGGCCGTCGTGCCGCTCCGCTCGTGTGTCGCCGCCGTCGCGCAGCTCTGGCTGCCTCTCGCTGGCGGCCAAGACTCCATTGGACCCCGGCGACACTACTGTCAGCTTCGCCACCTCCGCCTATCCCTCGTCCACCCCTTCATCCAGCACGAGGACCACGGGAACAATGACAACGCTGACGACCCGAGCACTCTGTCGCTTCTCCCACACCACCAGCCATCTCCGTCGACCCCTTGCCGCTGCGTCCGCTCGGTGAGAACCGTCGCCTCCTCCTCTCTTCATTTTTCCCCTCCGCACTCCGTCACGCCTTCGGCCGTCGCCGGCGTGATATTGATTTGTTATCCATGATCTTTGTTATGGCCATGATATTGATTTGTTATCCATGATCTTTGTGAACCCTAGTAAAACTATAACTTGACTAGTCTAGTACCCTACATGATGGACTGACTAGTTGCTCTAGGTAAATGTTTATTCCTACTTAGTTCCAACCTAGAACTTTTGGATAAACTAGACTATGGTGGTTAACAACTAAAACTTGATTAGTTATGGACTATTGACTGGTCTGTCAATAGATGGGTGATAAAATGCTTTGTGAAACTAAAATTTATTTTTGGTCTGGGCTCGGGCTGCAAGCTAGTTATATTGATAGCCGCACCCCAGCTGATATAGGGACCGGTCTTCGGGCCTCTGTTGCAAGGCATCTCAGTGCAACCACAAGTCTAGTAGGTAAGACCTGGCCAGAAGTTTAGATTTGCTCAAAATAGAGACCATTGGTTGGAAGGGTGTGGAGCCAGGATTGAGGCCGACTTTTGCCCTACACAAGGGGGGCCTGTCTCGTCCTGGAAATCCGTTAACTTTCACCTCATCAGGGACCGGCGGGCGGCAAAACCTCAGCGGGTTCTCCTGTTTTGGGTAGAGCTAGATGGATAGTCTTGTCACGACCTCTATTTGAGTACCGCGGTGGTACCCGGCATGTGGCAACGCGTGTTAAGTTTGGGTGAAGATGTACACATCTGATCAGAGTTTAAAAACTATTCGAATAGTCGTGCCCGCAGTTATGAACAAGCTGAGCATCGACCCAAAGTTACCTTTGTTTTATAAAACCTTGGGAGGGTGAATTATGATGGTGTAGTCATGTGGAAGTTAGCCTCGGTTAAGGCAGGTTCGCGGGTGTATGCGACCTTGGTGATATTAAAATATTAGGACAGGACCATGTTTTGAAATGAGCTTTAACTTATTAAAATGTTTAAACCCTAGCTTTATGCAAAATGAACCCTATTAGGCCTTTTCCTTGTTTCCCCTTCGCATTATTGTTGCATTTCGGGTGTGACTTGCTGAGTATGGTGATGGTACTCACTCTTGCGCATGAAAACTAGTTTGCTTCGCCGTTGAGTGCCTGTGGCTGCTGTTGTTGTTCCGTAGTCTTTCGTTGTTTTATTTTTTTATCTTTGAGTGTGAGGGCCTAGAGTTGCCCATCTAATAAAAGTACGTCCTTAACGTTTCCGCAAGTGTGGCTGTAATAATCAATAATGTCTATATGTACCTCACTTCCTGTGATGAGGATTAATGTATTGAGCATTTGGAAATGGTGTATATTTCTAGGCATGACATAGAGTATACCCTGGTATAAACCGACCATACATCCATAAAATATCGTTGTCCAGTGCAACCTGTTAATGGAATTAGGTTTCAAGTCATCCATGACTGACGGAGTGTTAGCTCCTCAATGGGGGATAGAGAGGGCCCCCTTTCGTGAGTTCGGCCGGGGGCGCAGGGTGAAACTTGTTCTCCCCTAGTCATGAGAGAGAGAGAGAGAGACAGGGACACAAGAATTTATACAGGTTCGGGCCGCTGGGAAGCGTAATACCCTACTCCTGTGTGTGGTGGATATGTGACTGGAATGCCAGGAAAATACAAGCGTTTGCTCTCCCCTCCTCTCCTTTCTATCTGTTTTTCGTCCTCCCTTCTCCTTAGGCCTGGGCCTCCTTTTATATCTCAAGGGGTTACCACATGGGCCAAAAGGCCGCCTAAGACAGAAGGAAAACATTCTTTTACATTTAATGGTTGTCTTGTTGCTTGACTCGAAAGCCACACGCTCAGACGCCGCAGCATGGCCTTTGTTTGGTTAGGCGACTAACACGGGGGACGCCCACGTCAAGCTCTATTAAATGGATGAAGACTTCTATGTTCCGTTCGCATCGGAAAACGGAAACCATCTGACCGGAGCTGGCATACCAACTCCAGCTAAGGGACGAGAGGCAAAAGGCCCTCATCATTCTGATGGGACGAGGCAAAGCGTGCCGCAAGCCGCCTGACGCGTGGACAACGCGTAGGCACCTTGCTGTCGTCTCACCAGTGATCTAACCGGTCTACGACCGGTCAAACACTGTCACGCCCAGAAATTCGCTAACCCAAATTCCAAGCAGAATGTGTATTAAAATCCCTGTCTAGAACCAGCCAGGGTACACAAATGACAAAGTTGCCATACAGATCCATGTCTTACAAACACCATAAAAATCTCTTACATAAACGCAGCGGAAAAAAGAAACAAGCTATGACAGGACCCTTCGCACAACCCTTCCTAACCAAGCGCACCACACCTCAGGTTTCGCCCCTACCTTTACACCAAGGTAGGCAGCCCCCTCTCGTGCCTAGGTGAATCCGGCAGCCGATCAACGGGTACACCCCTGCCGACCCAACTCCATCACACCCATTCTCGCCTGGGTATGTTGGCTAGGAAAAAGCTATACTACAAATCCAGCCATTACCCACGCCGGCTTGTGGAAAGTACGATAATTCTTCCAGGGTTTCCCGTGAACCGGTCCTTAATTGTCATGAGCACGACTATTAAAACCATGTGCTCACAACCCACCATTAGCATATTTTAATTAAATATTATTACCATGGTGGCTCCTGAACCAAAGTGTCACCATAAGGGCTACATTAATTAATTATTTAAGGTGATCCCCTTTAGTGAGCTAAATTAGATAAGCATGGCTAAGCACTCCTAAATCAATGAATAAAGAATTAATTACCCAAGCTATCAAAGGTACAAGATGATCAATATAATTGGCTGAGTACAATAGGTAAAAACCCACATAAAATGACATTGCGAAATAATGCAGCATTTATAGAAAAAGAAGGTATTTGTAAATTTAGGAACAATATGATCAATGTGAAGCATGACTTTCCTTGCTCTTGCACTAGGTCGACCTCGGCAACGACCTCGAAGTAAACCGGAGAGTCGGAATTACCGGAATCCAAACAACAAACAAAGCACACAAGCAAACAGGCTATAAGTCTACTGAAACAGAGAACAAAACCATTTTTAATGAATTCTAGACATTTTTATGAATTTTCTGAAACTTTAACGGACTCAAACGGAGTCCGGATGAATTAGTTATAAATTTTTAAAGTTATATGTGTTTTTAGTATAACAGAAAAAACCTTAATTGAATTATTGCGCAATAAACCCTAGGGCTGACGTCAGGGCTGACGGCGAAGGGCTAGGGCTGACGTCATGCTGACGTCAGCGGGCGGCGGCGGCGGCTCCGACAGGTGGGCCCCACCTCTCAGTGGCACGGGGGCCCCGGTCTACGGTGGACCGAGTCCACCGGCCAGCGGCGGTGGCGCACCACGTGGCGCACGCGTGGCGTTGACGCGGCGGCCACGTGGCACCGACGCGGCGGTCACTTGGCACGGCCGCATGGCAGCCAAGCCGCGGCCATGGCAAGGCGGCCGGCACGGGCGGCGCGCGGAGCTGTGGGCGCGGGCGGCGGCGGATGCGACGGCAGGTGGCGCGGGCGGCGGCGGAGCGGCGGCCGAGCGGCGCGGGTGGCTCGCCCGGGAGCGCCGAGGGAGGAGAGAGGAGGGAAAGGCGACGGCGGCGCTCACCGGAGACGACGAAGGAGACGGCGGCGGTGACAGATCTAGGGTTCGGGTGAGACGGCGCAAGTGGGAAACGAGAGAGGAGAACGCGGGGAGGAAGAATAAATAGGGGGCCGATTAGGGTTGGCCGGCACGGGCGGAAATACTGCCGGAAAACGCGGCGGCGCGGGCGAGGCGGCCGGCCGAGTCGGAGACGACTCGGGTGCGGGCCCCACCGGTCAGCGACCGAGCGGGCGTGGAGGCGGAGCGGACTTGCGGGCGGCTCGGGCCGCGGCCTCGGGCCAGCCCGGGAAGGGGAAGGGGCGGGGACGCGGCGGCTTGGGCTGGTTGGGCCGGGAGAGGGAAGGAAGCAGCGGGGCGGCCCGGGAAGGGAAAGAGAATTGGGCCGATGGCCCAAAAGGAAAAAGCAAGAAAAGAAAAAGGAAAAGAAAAAAGGAAAAGGATTTTCCAGGGATTTATTTATTGCGCTAGAGGTTTTTAATTGTTTAAAATTATTTCTAGGGCTCTGAAAATTGCACCAAAAATCCTGTTAGTGTATTTTACCATAGGGAACTCATGAAAAATCCCACCATGCCATTTCCACTTGATTAAATATATTTTTAAATTGGAATTTGCTCTAGGTTAAAAAGAAAAAATTTGTTTTACGCGATTTAATTTACGAATTTTACCTAGAACGCAAACTTCGGGGTGTGACAAACCTACCCCCCTTACACGGAATCTCGACCCTGAGATTTGGCGAAGAGGTGCGGATGGGCGACCTTCAACTCGTCTTCTCTTTCCCAAGTGGCTTCTTCTTCTGAATGGTGACTCCACTGAACTCTGCAGAACCTGGTAACCTTGTTTCTGGTCCTCCTCTCGCTGGTTTCGAGGATGCGGTTAGGTCTTTCCATGTAAGTCAAGTCCTCTTGAATCTCGATCTGATCCAGGTTTGCTTGCTCCTCGGGTACCCTTAAACATTTCTTTAATTGAGATACGTGAAAAACATCACGAATGTCGAGCATGTTGGAGGGTAATTCAAGCTGGTAGGCAACTTCACCTCGGCGCTCCAAAATTTTGTATGGCCCCACAAAGCATGGTGCTAGTTTTCCCTTGGTTTGGAAATTATGCACACCTCGAAGTGGTGTGACCCGAAGGTACACATGGTCCCCAACTTCAAAGGTGAGCTCTCTTCGGCGGTTGTCTGCATAGCTCTTCTGACGAGACTGTGCGATCCTCAATCTTTCCCGAACTATTCTAACCTTTTCCTCTACATCATTTAGGACTTCACTTCCGAACAACTGACGTTCTCCGGTCTGGTCCCAAAAGAGCGGAGTGCAGCACTTCCGGCCGTACAATGCTTCGAACGGTGCCATCTGCAAACTAGCTTGGTAACTATTATTGTAGGAGAACTCGGCGTACGGCAGGTTTCTGTCCCAAGCCCCACCAAAATCAAGTGCGCAAGCTCTCAACATGTCCTCCAAGATCTGGTTGACTCATTCGGTTTGTCCATCCGTTTGAGGGTGGTAAGCGGTACTGAAGTTCAGACGAGTTCCCAACTCTTCTTGTAATTTCTGCCAAAATCTCGAAGTAAACTGCCTGCCTCGGTCAGACACAATTTTCTTAGGCACCCCATGCTAACTCACGATCCTTGTCAAGTAAAGTTCTGCCAATTTCTTTCCCAAGTAAGTGGTATGTACTGGGATAAAGTGAGCGACCTTGGTGAGTCGATCCACTATTACCCAAATGGAGTCTTGCCCTGTTGATGTTCTTGGTAAACCTATGATAAAGTCCATCCCGATCTCTTCCCATTTCCATTCCGGAATCTGCAGAGGCTGTAGTAACCCTGCTGGTCTCTGATGCTTTGCCTTCACTCCCTGACATACGTCACAGAGCGCGACGAATTCGGCGATTTCCCTTCTCATGCTAACCTACTAGAACTTCTCTTTAAGGTCTTGGTACATCTTGGTACTACCAGGATGAATTGATTATTGGGTCTGATGAGCTTTCGTAAGTATTAGATCCTTCAGTTCCTTGTTCTCTGGAACACATATTCTTTCTCCCATCCAGATCGTCCCGTGTTCATCCTCGGCGAAGTCACGTGCTTTGCCGACTCTCATATTCCTCTTGAGTTCAGCTATCTCAGGGTCATTGACCTGGGCTGCTCGAACTTGCTCCACGAGCGTGGGCTGTGCCTCCGAAGTAGCCACAAACCCGTGTTCTACAATACTCAGGTTTAGGTGTTCAAATTTCCGTTGCAATCTGCCACATATTTCCTCGGTAAAAGTAGCGTTGCAGTAGCTTTTCCTGCTCAAAGCATCGGCCACCACATTGGCCTTGCCGGGGTGATAATATATTCCCAAGTCATAATCCTTGATTAACTCCAACCATTGGCGTTGTCGGAGGTTCAGATCGGGCTGAGTGAAAATATACTTCAAACTCTTGTGGCCCGTATAGACCTCACAACGATTACCAATGAGGTAGTGTCGCCAGATCTTCAAAGCATGAACCACTGCTGCTAATTCCAAGTCATGAGTAGGGTAGTTGTTCTCATGTGGGCGTAGTTGACGTGAAGCGTATGCAACCACTCTGCCTTCCTGCATCAACACACATCCCAACCCTTGGCGGGACGCATCACAAAACACTTGGAAATCTTTTGTCTGATCCGACAAAATTAATACTGGTGCGGACACCAATTTCTTCTTAAGCTCCTCAAAACTTCCGTCGCATTCTGTTGACCACTTGAATTTCTCATCCTTTTTCAGCAACTGTGTCATTGGCTTGGCAATTTTGGAGAAGTTCTCAATGAACCGACGGTAGTAACCCGCGAGTCCCAGAAAACTCCTGACCTGTGAAACCGTGCGCGGAGGCTTCCACTTGGTAACCGACTCCACATTTGACGGGTCCACCGCCACTCCTTGAGAAGTGATGATGTGACCTAGGAACTGTACTTCTTTGAGCCAAAAGTCGCACTTGCTAAACTTGGCATACAATTGGTGCTCCTTTAACTTCTCGAGTACCAGGCGGAGGTGTTGCTCGTGCTCTTCCTTGGACTTGGAGTAAACGAGTATATCGTCGATGATGACCATGACGAACTTATCCAGAAATTCCATAAACACCTTGTTCATCAAGTTCATGAAAAAGGCCGGTGTATTGGTAAGTCCAAAAGATATGACCGTGCACTCAAACAACCCATACCGAGTGATGAATGCCGTCTTCGGAATGTCCTCCTCTTTGATCCTCAATTGGTGATATCCTGATCGCAGGTCTATCTTGGAGAACCATGTTGCTCCTTTTAGCTGATCAGACAAATCATCAATCCGAGGTAGCGGATACTTGTTCTTGATTGTCACATCATTGAGGGCGTGGTAGTCGACGCACACCCTCTTGGTCTTATCTTTCTTCTCCACGAAGATCACCGGAGCACCCCAAGGTGACGTACTCGGGCGAATGTATCCTTTCCACAACTGCTCATCAACTTGCTTCTTGACTTCCGCCAGTTCGTTGGCTCCCATTGTCACACCCGGAAGCTCTCTCAAATCGTAAAAATTGAATTTAATAATTTATCTGAGAAATTGTTTAATTAAATCTGGAGAAAAACCCAATTAAATAATGCATTGAAGAAGTGGAAATGACAAGGTGGAATTTTTCTTGAGTTCCCCATGTCAAAATACATTAACAGGATTTTTAGTGGAATTTTCAGAGCCCTAAAATAATTTTAACCAATTAAAAACCTCAAGCGCAATAAATTAAACCCTGGAAATCCTTTTTCCCTTTCTTTTTCCTTTTTCTTTTCCTTCTTGGGCCGTCGGCCCATTTTTCCCTCCCCTTTCCTTTGGCCCAGCCGGCCCAAGCCGCCGCGCGCCCCGTCGCTTCCCCTCCCGGGCCGGCCCAAGGCCGCCCGAAAGTCCGCGCCGCTCGCCCGCTGACGGGTGGGCCTGCCCACTCCCGAGTCCGCCTTCGACACGGCCGGCAGCCGCGCCCGCGCCGTCGCGAATCCCGGCGGGATTCCCGCCGCGCCGCCCCTATTTATTCCCCTCCCGAGGCGCTCCCCTCCTCGTTTTCCCCGTGCCGCCGCCACCCTAACCCTAACCCTAGCCGCCGCCGTCGCCGAAGCCGCGCCGCCGCCGTTTTCCGCCGCCGGTAAGCACCGCCGCCGCTGCCCCTTTTCCTCTCTCCGCCGCTGCCGTGCGCGCGCCCGCTCCGCCGCTCNTGGCCGCCGCGCCGCTCCGCCGCCGCCGTGCCACCCGCGCGCACCCGCCGCCGCCTCCGCCGCCTCCCGCACCGAAACCCTAGCGCCGCCGCGCGCCATGGCCGGCTCGGTCGAGCCCGAGCCCGGCCGCTCAGCCGTCCGCGTGCCTCAGCCGCGCTCGCCCGCGTGGCCGCCGCGTTACCACGCGTCGCCCCGCCGCGTGGCTGCCGCGTCGGCGCCACGTGTGCGCCACGTTGTGCGCAGCCGCCGCCGCCGCGGCTGACGTCAGCCCTAGCCGCTGACGTCATCGTGACGTCAGCCCTAGCCCGCCGCCGCTAGCTCTGACGTCAGCAGTGACGTCAGCCCTAGCCGCTGACGTCAGCGATGACGTCAGCCGTAAGGGTTTATTGCGCAATAAATAATTAAGGATTTTTCTGTTATAGTAAAAACACAGATAACTTCAAAAATTCATAACTAATTCATCCGGACTCCGTTTTAGTCCGTTCAAGTCTCAGAAAATTCATAAAAATGTCTAGAATCCATTAAAAATAGTTTTGTTCTTTGTTTCAATAGACTTATAGCATGTATTGTTGTTTGCTTTGTTTGTCGTATAGATTCCAATAATTCCGACGCTCCGGTTTATTTCGAGGTCGTTGCCGAGGTCGACCCAGCGCAGGAGCAAGGCAAGTCATACTTATTCATTTGATCATATTGTACCTAAATTGTGAAACAGTCTTATTTTTCTCTAAATACTGCATTGTTTTAGAATGTCACTTATGGGCTTATTTACCTATTGTACTCAGCCTTACATTGCAATTACCTTATTCCTTTGATAGCTTGGGAAATAATTTGATTAGTTGCTACAATAGAATTTGCTTAGCCTTGCTTAGAAACATTAGCTCACTAATGGGATAACTAAAGTTTCATTATTATTTAATGATGGTTATTTCATGTTGGTTCACGATGGTTACTCGTGGGCGATTTAATAATTATTTCAATTACAATCTTGATTAATGGTGGGTTGTGAGCACATGGTTTTGATGGTCGTGCTCATGACAATTAAGGACCGGTTCGCGGGAAACCCTGGAAGAAATACCGTGCGTACCACAAGCCAGCGTGGGCAACGGCTGGACTTGTAGTGTAGCTTTCCTCTAGCTGACGTACACTGGCTAGGGTGAGCGTGATGGAGTTTGGATGGGCCCTGCGACGGTCTATGCGGCTGCCGGATTCACCAAGGCACGAGGGGGGCTACCCACTGCCTTTTGAGGGGTGGGGGTGAAACCCGAGGTGGTACGATTGGTTAAAGGGGGTTATGCGAAGGGTCCTGTCACAGTCCCTTTCCGGGGTACCGTGGTGGTATACCGGCACGCGGAAACGTGTCGTGGGGTTGTGTCTTGTGGGTACAGATGCACACCTCTGATCAGAGTAAAACTATTCGAATAGCCGTGCCCGCGGTTATGGGCGGTCAACCAGATTCACCGTGATTAGTCCCTTTTTCTTAATAACTGGAATTATTGGAACTGGTTTAGTTCAGGTGGTTGGTTTGGGCCTGTCGCAACGTGGTGTAGCGTTGGACAGTGATGGTTTAATTATGATTAATTAATTCAACTGTTTTTACTGCTTTCAACTATTGTTTTTAAATACGTATTTTATGCAAAATAGCCATTACAGCTCTCCTTTGTTATTATTTGCATCATTATTCTCCTTTCCGATATGACTTGTTGAGTACAGTGGGTAGTACTCAGTCTTGCTTTATTTTTCCCCCACACCAGAGTTGGAGTATGTTTCAGAGGAAGACTTTTCAGAAGGGTAGGCTTGTGGCTACCGTCGAGGATTGCCTGTGGAGTGGAGTCGCTACGTTACGAGTGTTTAGTTTGTTTTCTTTTTCCGCTGTAGTTTTGTAAGAGTTTTTTTTATTGTTTTGTAAGACGTGGATCTGTATGGCAACTTTGTCATTTGTGTACCCTGGCTGGTCCTGGACAGGGATTTTAATACACAATTTGCTTTGGAAATTCTGGTAGTGAATTTCCGGGTGTGACACCCATCCTGTAGGGTCTCTTGTGTATCGGGGCAGTTCCCGGTACTAAGTCAATCCAAAATTCAATTTCTCTCTTTGGTGGCATTGTGGTTAAGTCATCTGGGAAGACTTTAGGATACTCTCTGACGATAGGAATATCCTCCAACTTCTTAAGATTTCTCCCTTCTTCTGCGGTCTGTTCCATCCCATCGACTTGGTTTAAGCACACTCTCTGCTTCTGGGATGTCGGCGACTGGAACGTCACCACTTCTCCTTTCTCATTGACCAGAGTGATAGCGCGACTAGCGCAATCGATAACTCCCTTGTGCCTTGTTAACCAATCCATCCCGAGAATGACATCTAGGTCCTTGGATTCAAGAAGGATAAGGTTGGCTAGAAATTTAGAACCCTGGATTTCTATTACCACGGAGGGGCAGTAGTGAGCTGTGGTCATTTCATTCCCAGGAGTATGAACCCACATAGGCGTTCTGTGGGCACCCGAAAATTATACCGTCCAATGTAATTTGTGACCACCACATAATTTTGAATGAGTGGGATCCATACACGCATAAATAGCCACTCATATCTCAATGTGCCCATGATCACAAATTAACACCATTCGATATAAAATCCATAATGCCGAATAATGAGCAAAGGAGATATTGCTGGGACTCCGCATGCCAGTCAACTTCAGCCTGAGACATGCCCGTCAAACCACACGAAGGCAGCGACCAGATGTGTTACACATCTCAGGAGACTTGACTCAAATTGCAAGAGCTCTACAACATCTCAATTGTTCAAAATTCTTACTCATGCTTAGCTAGTCCCCAGAAAAAGCGACTAGCCTTGCACTTTCATCGCAAGCAATTGATAAACATCACAAATGCATAAAGGTAGATAAAAGTACAGTAATATATTTATATCACAATGGGATTTAGCAACCCATTTTACAATACAAACTATAGTAGCGGAAGTTTCATAAATTCACGTAAGCAAAAGTAAAACCTGTGGTTTACCCACCATCCCACAAGGGCAACCAACCGGGGCAAAAGTCAAGCTAAAAAGACTACTCACCACCCTCACCGCCCTCGGTAGGGTAGTAAGAACAAGCAAGTTCTTCAACATCCTCTTCTGAAATTGCAGACATCGGGTTAAGTACAAAATGTACTCGCAAGACTTACTCTTTACTAGATATATATATATCAAAGGAGTATGTAAGCTTCTACCTTAGAAGACGGCATAATAGTTCAAGTTTTGCATAAAAGCCAATTTAGTTGAGCAAATCACAAGTTGCAAAAATAGAGTTTTCTAACTTAGCATGATCTGAAATTCAATCACAAATAAGCACAACCAGTGCCATCATCACCAACCATGGACAACCATTGTCCAACTATGGCTTATCAATGTATCCATCACATATCCAAGCCTAACCAACCCATTTAACCCAAGTTTGATGCTAACATAGTTGAGCTAACACCTCAAGCAGTTGTCCTGTAACCGTGGACACGGTTATTCGAATAGTTTTACTCTGATCAGAGGGTACATCTTTCCCCACACGAAATGAACAAGAATCAAATGCTTTCACCACCACATAGGTGTGACTCACAAGTGGCACAAGCTCATAACATGTCCTTTCCTAGTCCCACCCTAATCACCTAAACTCCGCCTAGGCCCCCGACGACTTAGCCACGTGTGTGTGTGATGTGGCTAAGGCGGGCTCACCATCGCGGGAGAAACCCCCTTGCCAAAACCATCTCCAGCACTCACCCCTTGTCAAAACCAGGCACAACTGGGTTCTCCAAAGGTACAGCATCCTCACGATTGACCAGCGGAGCGTAGATGATTACAGTGCAACGTAGTACTAAGTCAAGCCGTCCCATACCGGCATGTGGTAGTACGTAAGGTGCTTGATTAGATGACAACATGTTCGGTCCTTAACAACCCAGACGAGGCTACTTGCATCAGGGAAAACCACAATCCCTTCATCACCCTATCACTCGTCCAAGTTAAACATATTTTCCATATGAACCATTTAGTGAAAGTAGTCAAATTTTATGCCCATAAATCGTAAATAGTGAATAAGTTCAATCGATAGCTCCATCCATAGATTTTAAACACTACTAGATCTAAGCATTGGCTAAGCATCGGTAAACAAGTAAACCTTCCCAAGTATTTCCATCCCGAGGTTACAAGGATAAATGGCAACAACGAAACAAGGAAGGATATGTAGCAATTAGGTATAACCAAATCTCACCATTACCGATAAGTTTGTAATAAAACAACACATGCATATATATCGTTTTGCAATCAAATCATTTTAGCAAAATAGGGATTCTATATGCTTAGATGCTTGCCTGTCTGCTGTGAGAAATCACAATCCAGAAATCACAATCCAATTCAGATTCTGGCTCCACGTACTCCGGAACGACAGAATCTGAATAATCAAAACGTACGATACAAATAAACATCCAAATAATGCGAAAATTCCAAAATGCACTAAAATGCATGAATTCCTCACAGTGAGTTAGTCATATCCTAAAATGATTTTAGGTGAAGAAATTTCTAGTTTAGCATTACTATTTTGTAAGTTATGAATTTTACCAATTTGACAACAATAGAATTATTTATTTGATTAAATTTGTTTTAGGAGGTATTTATATCAAATTCCTTTCATCTAGACCAAAAGGTACATATTTCCAAGGTGAACAACAGTGGATTCATAATTTTGGGATTAACTATTAATTTTCTAGAAATTAAACAAGTCTTAATTGAAAAAGAAAAATATGGTTTTATAAGACTTACAATATTAATTGTTTTTCCTGTACAGAAAGTACCATATTTTATTTTACCAAAATAAAGTTCATACCTTACTGGTTCTACAGAAATTTGGTTCATCTCATTTGGATTAAAGATGAATTTTCTACAAATTAAACAAGCTCTAGGTTACTATTTCAAATTTGAAATTATAGAAAATAAAATCCTACTGTGAGTATAGGTTTTTATTACTCCATATTAAAGTTTACAATTTTACAAACCTACTGAAATTGGTTTCACCTAAAAATGAGTTATATTTAATTTTATATGAAATTTACAAGTTTGGAATACTTTTTAGTTGAAAAGATAAAGATTAACTCATTTCCTTTTATTTTTCCAAAAATATAAATCCTTGGGTCCACAGGTCAGTCTCTGGCTATTTTGCAGAAAAGTCCCTAGAGTTCCTGGATTAGAACCCGAGGACCTTAACACGTGCTAATACAAACACTATAAAGAGTCCCTGAAGTTTTCCCTATTTTTAATTAGGTTCTTGGTCCCACAAGTCAGTGACTCGGCGGCTCCCTGGGGTCAAGACGAAGACAGTGGCACGATGATTTAGCTTGGCTTGACCGAGGATGGCCGGACGGCGATGATGCGGTAGCGGCGACGCTCTGGCACTTCTCTGACCGTGGCGGCGTTCCGGCAAGGTAGCTGCATAACTCGAGATAGGGTTAGAGGGGATGGGTTCGGCACTGATGGGGGATCTCAGAACATGAGATGAGGAAGGACGACCGTGGCTTAACAGCAACGGCGATCATCGTCTTCTTCATGGCCGGTGGCAACGAAGGAGAGGACAGGGGCGAAGCAAACGCTCTCTCTCGGCTTGGTCTGCACAGTGACGAAAAGGTAGAGGAGGCGATGCACTGGAGAGGTGATATGGGCGAGCTCAGCATCGGACACGGCGGTGGACACGCGTCGAGCGGCTTCCTGCGCTTGGTCGGCATTGCTTTCGGTTTCTCTCCTTCTCTGTTGAGTTAATGAACAGTGGATTGATTTTGTACCAGAGTAGAGTTAGCTCGTGTGGCTGCCAAGTGGGCCCTGCCGATGTAAACAAGGGCAAAGTGAGAGAGATGGGTATAATTCCTGGTAGACAGTGTTTGCTAAATGTTAGGGTTTTTCCCTATGTATTTTTCTTTCTCCCTTCTTTAAAATTCTATAACTTAATTTCTGTGCAAAATAAAATAATGTAGATTTTTCTGGTGGTAGATAAGAATACCTAGGTTCCATTTTATTTGGTTTCACCCAAAAATAATCTATATTTTACTCTCAGTAAAATAAAGAAATTCAGCTCAGCCGAATATTGTTTGAATTTTTAAAATGTCCAAACCTACAGAATAAATTCTGGAAAAATTATAATAATTCCTGATAAATATACTAGTATTTTAATAAATTATAATTCCTATACGTTTTTATGTGATAAAATACACATATGAGATGTGTATTGATTGTGCCGATTAGGGTTTAGAATTAAACTATAGTTTGACTGCTTTGACCTAATTATTTGGGTATCAAATGTACATATTAAATCATACCAAAATTATAGTGAGATATATATATTAAATAGTATCTACATGAATTTCCCTATGATTTTATATTGAACCAATTATTTTTAAATATTCACTAAGCTTGTCTTTACTTATATGTTTCACATTATAAAATATAATTAAGTGCAGTAAAATTATATTTAGGTAATTCTTGACCTAATATGATGTTGTTGAGCATGATTTACTTTTAGTTACTCAACTTCATATATTTCATATATATATATCCTTGTAAATATACATTAAGTATTTACTTCAAGTTTTTAAGTTAATGCTCATGAGTCCTAATATGAAATGCCAGGAAAATCCATAAACAAGAAAAAGAACTCAAAGCTTAACAATACATCATGCAATTACATGCACACACTATGTCTTATTTTCTTTCTTTGAGTTATCAAGAAAAAGGTTTTAAATTAATCATGACTTTGTAAATCAAAAAATAGTATTCTTAGACCCGCCCAGGGTTTTCATTGGAAAATTTTAGTGTTTCTAAATCACAAAAATCATTTTCCATATTTTAGAATGCAAAAGTTGATATCTAGAATTTTGGGTATGTTACACGTTCTAAGTTCCACTATTGACAACCCATGTGTTCCTGCAAAATACTTTGACAAAAAGGAATGCGTAGCACCAGAATCAAAAAGTGTGATGGCTAAAATTGAATTGACAAGAAACGTACCCAGTACCACTTCTGGTGTAGCCTATGCCTCCTCTGTCGACGCATGGTTGACACGGGCATGAACAAACTTGGGTCCTGCACGCCTTGGCTTCGGGCACTTGTCGGCGAAGTGTCTGGGCTCGTTGCAGTTGAAGCAGACCAACGATTTTCCGCCGGACTCATTCTTGGCTTGAGTCGATGGAGCTGGCTGAGCTGAGGCCACTGGTGGGCGTGGAACCGGGTTGCGGTTGAACTGTCACCCGTTGTTGCTGCGGCTGCCAACATTGTTGTTGTTGAAGTTGCCGGGCTGGTAAGGTCGATGCTGGCGAACAATCATAGTGGAAGGTCCACCCTGCTGTCCGGCGACGAACCGGGGCTTCTGTTGATTCCCCTGATGCGCCCTGAATTGGTCTGCCTTCCTCTTCGATCCATCTTGTTACGTTGATCCTCTTGCCGGATTGCCTTGTCAACTAGCTTCTCGAAATCAGCATAATCTCCTGAGATTAGCTGGTTGGCCAACTCATCATCTAGGCCGGAAAGAAACTTTTCCTGCCTTTCCGCATCAGTGCGCACGTCCTCCGGGGCGTAACATGCGAGACGGTTGAACTCATGGAGGTACTCCGTCACTGTCTAGTTACCTTGATGGAGTGCTCTAAACTTCCTCTTATTCTGGGCCACTATGCCGTCAGGAATTTGGGCTTTTCTGAAACTGCGGTAGAATTTCGCCCAAGTGACTTTTGTCCCGGGTGGATGGGTGACTAGATAATTATCCCACCAGGCCGAAGCGGGACCCTGCAATTGATGGGTGGCAAAGGCGACCTTCTCTTGATCATTGCACTGGAGTAGATTAAGCTTCTTCTCAATGGCATGGAGCCAATCGTTTGCCTGCATGGGATTAGTGGTACTTGAGAAAACTGGCGGCCAGACACGAAGAAACTCTGGCAACTTGGATTGGGGTGGTGGTTGGTTCTGTTGGGCTTGCTGCTGCTGTTGAGCCTGTTGTTGCATCTATTGCAACATCTGCTATTGCATTTGTTGATGCTGCTGCTGCATTTGTTGCATCATTGCTGTCATCATCTGTGTCTGGCTAGCCAATACCTGAGCAAGAGTGGGATTCTCAGGTGGTGGGGGAGGAACGTTGCTATTTGCCCCGTTGGCTTGTGATCCCGCCAATGGATCCGCATGACCGCTGGTGTTGCCACTTGTCATTGTGTTGACCATCTGGAGGGGAAGAACCAGCAGAAAGAAATGGAAAAGAAAAAAAAACAGACTGCTCAAAAACTAGGCTTTAAGATATATTAATTTAACTGTAATTGTTCTGATCTAATTTAAAAACACTTCAGACCGTAAGCAAAATCCTTAATAAGATAGCCATACCATAGGCACATGGTATCGACCATCGGCTAAACCCCAAGCAACAAACCTAGCACACAGAATCTAGCAAGAAAGCAAACTAAGAAAAATGGTAAAACTAAGGGTAACGAGTCTAATGCTCGGAACGGCTCCTGGAATCCGCCATGGCAGTGTCTCCACTGGTTGGCTCGGAACTTGAACCACTGGCGTTGCTACCACTGGGTGTGGTGTGCAACCAACCTCCACTACCACTGGCTGGACCCTGGTACGCAGACGCCGAGGCGAAGGTGATGGCAAACCCTGGTGACAGCGTCGGAACTGGCGCTGGAGCGGGTGGTGAATTCCTTGGCGCAAGCTGGATACGCACGGGAGCTGTGGTCCTTTTCCTGGGCATGGTGCGAATCCGAAGTCCACCTGGCGCTAGGCTCCTTGCAACCTAGCAGTACCAGCCTTGAGCCGAGCGACTTCTTCCTCCAAGCGGGCAATCTTGATCAACTTCTGGTCATTAAGAGCCTTGGATGCCTTGTGGAGATCGGCGTGCATCTTGTCCAGGCCCTTCATCATGGTGGTGATGTGACCGAAGGTGGTGTTGTTCTCCTCCGCTGCGGACCGGTAGGTGCTGCTATTAGAAGAACTGCCGCGACAAGGGTGGTAGCGATACGCTGAGCTGTGGAGTGCGTGGTCATGCAGCTCTCGCATCCTGGCCATCATCAGGTAAGCCGCCTCCTGACAGGCGTGCTCGTCAGATCCTCCTGAAGCGGTGACCACCATATTGGGGAGACTGGTGCCAACGAAGCCATGTACCTCCAAATGGACTCTGAACGGGAACTCGCCATTGAGAGGCTTGATCGTGGTGTACTCCGGCGCTTCAAGGTACCCTACAACCAAAGTCATGCGGGCAAGCTCTGCCACAAAGGCTTCCATATTCTGACCATGGAGCGTCGGGGGATGGCCTGCCATCTACAGAGGGCAAAGGACGGGAATCAATGCATGCTCAAAACCAATTTTAAAACAATTTTAAAGGACTCGAGAAACAAAAGAAAATTTTTGGTGCAAGGAACATTTTAAAAAGTCAAATAAACTCTAGTGTCCCAAATTTTTTTTTTAAACTCCAGACAAACTAAACGGCCCTACTTTTTTCCAAAAATCCCAAAAGACAAAGATTCTGAATTTTTTTTTCCAAAACAATTTCAAGTTAAGGGCAAATGCACATGAAAAAGTTTTAAAGGGCTCTTAGGGTTTCCAGTTGGCTTGTCCTACGGTCAAGGTCGGCTCTAATACCAACTTGTCATGCCCAGAAATTCACTAACTCGAATTCCAAGCAGAATGTGTATTAAAGTCCCTGTCCAGCACCAGCCAGGGTACACAAACGACAAAGTTGCCATACAGATCCACGTCTTACAAACACCATAAAAAATCTCTTACATAAACGCAACGGAAAAAAGAAACAAGCTATACTAATAAAATAGACACTCGCAATGTAGCAACTCCAATCCACAGGCATCCTCGACGGTAGCCACAAGCCTACTCTTCTGAAAAGTCTTCCTCTGACACATACTCCAACTCTGATGTGGGGAAAATAGAGCAAGACTGAGTACTACCCACTATACTCAACAAGTCATACCGGAAAGGAAAATAATGATGCAAGTAGTAACAAAGGAGGCTGAAAGGGATAATTTGCATAAAATACGCATTTAAAAACAATAGTTGAATACAATAAAAATAGTTGAGTAAATTAATCACAATTGAACCATCACTGTCCAACGCTACACCACGTTACGATAGGCCCAAATCACCACCTGAACTACACCAGTTCCATTAAGTCAAATTATTAGATGTGTAACTAATCACGGTGAATCTGGTTGATCGCCCATAACCGCGGGCATGGCTATTCGAATAGTTTTACTCTGATCAGAGGTATACAACTGTACCCACAAGACACAGTCCCACAACACGTTACCATGCACAGACATACCACCACGGTACACCGGAAAAGGAGCTATGACACGACCCTTCGCACAACCCTTCCTAACCAAGCGCACCACACCTCAGGTTTCGCCCCTACCTTTACACCAAGGTAGGCAGCCTCCTCTCATGCCTAGGTGAATCCGGCAGCCGATCAACGGGTACACCCCCGCCGACCCAACTCCATCACACCCATCCTCGCCTGGGTACGTCGGCTAGGAAAAGCTATACTACAAATCCAACCATTACCCACGCTGGCTTGTGGAAAGTACGATAATTCTTCCAGGGTTTCCCACGAACCGGTCCTTAATTGTCATGAGCACGACCATTAAAACCATGTGCTCACAACCCACCATTAGCATATTTTAATCAAATATTATTACCATGGTGGCTCCTGAACCAAAGTGTCACCATAGGGGCTACATTAATTAATTATTTAAGGTGATCCCCTTTAGTGAGCTAACTTAGCCAAGCATGCTAAGCACTCCTAAATCAGCGAATAAAGAATTAATTACCCAAGCTATCAAACGTACAAGATGATCAATATAATTAACTGAGTACAATAGGTCAAAACCCACATAAAATGACATTGCGAAATAATGCAGCATTTACAGAAAAAGAAGGTATTTGTAAATTTAGGAACAATATGATCAATGTGAAGCATGACTTGTCTTGCTCCTGCACTGGGTCGACCTCGGCAACGACCTCGAAGTAAACCGGAGAGTCGGAATTACCGGAATCTAAACGACAAACAAAGCACACAAGCAAACAGGCTATAGGTCTACTGAAACAGAGAACAAAACCATTTTTAATGAATTCTTGACATTTTTATGAATTTTTTGAAGCTTGAACAGACTCAAACGGAGTCCGGATGAATTAATTGTGAATTTTTGAAGTTATCTGTGTTTTTACTATAACAGAAAAAACCTTACTTGAATTATTGCGCAATAAACCCTAGGGCTGACGTCATGCTGACGTCAGTGCTAACGGTGGAGGGCTAGGGCTGACGTCAGCAGGCGGCGGCGGCTCCGACAGGTGGGCCCCACCTGTTAATGGCACGGGGGCCCCAGTCCACGGTGGATCGAGTCCACCGGCCGGCGGCGGCGGCGCACAACGTCGTGCACGCGGGGCGCCGACGCGGCGACCACGTGGCGGGCGGCACGGCGACGCGGCTGCCACGCGGCACGCGCGGCGCCGACGCGGCATCGACGCGGCGATCACGCGGCACGTCCTCGCGGCAGCCAAGCCGCGGCCATGGCGCGGCGGCCGGCAAGAGCGGCGCCCGGAGCCGTGGGCGCGGGCGGTGGCGGATGCAACGGCGGCTGGCGCGGGCGGCTCGCACGGCGGCGCCGAGGGAGGAGAGAGGAGGGAAAGGCGGCGGCGGCGCTCACCGGTGACGATGAAGGAGACGGCGGCGGCAACGAATCTAGGGTTCGGGGGAGACGGCGCAAGGGGGAAACGAGAGAGGAGAACGCGGGGAGGAAGAATAAATAGGGGGGCCGATTTGGGTTGGCCGGCGCAGGCGGAAATCCCGCCGAAAGACGCGGCGGCGCGGGCGCGGCGGTCGGCCGAGTCGGAGACGACTCGGGCGCGGCCCCACCGGTCAGCGACCGAGCGGGCGGGGAGGCGGCACAGACTTCCGGGTGGCTCGGGCCACGGCCTCGGGCCGGCCCAGGAAGGGGAAGGGGCACGGACACGGCGGCTTGGGCCGCCTGGGCCGGGAGATGGAAGGAAGCGGCCGGGACGGGAAAGAGAATTGGGCCGACGGCCCAAAAGGAAAAAGGAAGAAAAGAAAAAGGAAAAGTTAAAACGAAAAGGATTTTCCAGGGATTTATTTATTGCGCTAGAGGTTTTTAATTGTTTAAAATTATTTCTAGGGCTCTCAAAATTGCACTAAAAATCTTGTTAGTGTATTTTACCATGGGGAACTCAAGAAAAATCCCACCATGTCATTTCCACTTGATTAAATATATTTTTAAATTGGAATTTGCTCTAGGTTAAAAAGGAAAATTTTGTTTTACGCGATTTAGTTTACGAATTTTACCTGGAACACAAACTTCAGGGTGTGACAAACACCGTGACCGGTTGTAGACTGGCCACGCACTCCACACACCGCATTAACTACGGCGTGGTGCGGTCACCGAGCCGCCATCAATGCGGTTAGGTGGGCGCTGGCGATGCTGTGACACCCTGATTTTCGTCCGTCGAAAAAAAAATTTATTTTATTAAAAACCTATTTTCAAAAATTTGGTTCTTTGAGTGTGTTTAGGATTTTTGTGCCAAAGATCTCAATTGATCCGTTCCCTTGTGAACCCAGAATCTTGATCATGATCTCATCTCCCAAAAATTAATTTCCATTATTCGAATTTTGTAGTTCGAATTTTCACTCCTTAACCTTTCCAAAAATTCGTACGGTTGAAATTTCAATTTCGAGATTTTAACCGTGTCGTCAAATAATCTCCTTTCCATCCAGAGAGTCCAAAAATATTTATTTTTAGACATCGACCACCGGACCAATATTTCCTATACGCGCGCATATTAAAATCAATATTTCTGCGCACGTATCAACAGTCAATTCCTTCCCATTCAAGTATTCCAAAATATTTTTGGAATTCTTCCGCCTGGTGATTATCTGTCCTTTTTCCTGCACCCGTAGTTCTTTACATTTTCATTAAGTTAGGCAAGTTAATTAGGTTCATCCATCCCTCGTTCAGACACATTTCTTTGCCCCATTTTCTTTCCTAAGCTCCCTGTGAAACAGACGCGGTTAGGCACCGTCCTGCCAGTATACAGTGAGAGTTTGGCGTCGTCTCCGTCTTCTCCGCTGGAGTTAGGCACCGCTCCGCGCCGCTCGCCGAGCAAGTCAAGCAGCAGCTAATGCCAGGGGAACCTGTAGAAGGAGAAACATGCACAGGTGCATCAATGACCGTTCTCGTCGTCAAGTCCTTCCTCCAGAATCACCTTGACAGTATAAATACCGGAGAAAACTTACCGTGAAGTTCCTTAGCCGATTCACCACTCCATTTTTACCACTCTGAAGCCGAGTCGCCGAAGTCCTGAATCTGTCGCGACCACCCCCTTCCTCCTCCAGCCGCGCCGCGCCGCCCCGGCCGAGCCCGCTGCGCTGCAGCACGCGCCACCCGGCCATGTCGCGCGCCGTCACCCCGGCCTCCTCCTGCCCGGCCGCCGCCGCTCCCAGCCACCGCGCCGCGCACTGCCGCCCTTACCGCAGCCGCGCCGGCCAGCCGTAGCTCCCAGCCCAGCCGGCTGCAGCCGCCGCCCGCGCCGCGCGAGCCGCCTCCTGGCCGCGCGGCCACACGCGCCCGCGCCGCCGGCCGCCAGCAAGCGCCGCAGCCACACGCCGCCGCGCCCTGGCCGCAGGCGCCAGCGCCAGCCGCGCCGCGCGCCGCGCCACTGCCTGCGCCGCGTCGCCCGCGCCGGTGCCACTCCGCCCCAAGCCGGCGCCGCCGGTCCCAACCGCCGCCGCCTCGCCTCCCCAGCCGGCCGCCTCCTCCCACTCGGCTCCTCTCTCCCGGAAGAACACAGAGAAAACAAGCAAGGAGAGAGAGAAAGAAAGAAATGAGAAAAAGACAAAGAAGGTAGGTGGGACCCGCCGGTGGGCCCCACTGTCTTGACTCTCTCCTGCGGGCTTTGACCGAATACTTTGAGAAAGTCTACATTGCCTCCCTCTCGTTATCGGGCTAAGCCCATGAAAATCCCTACAAAGTCTACATCACGCCCTCCACTTCATTGGGCCAACCGGCCTGATAATCTATCCACCAAGTCCACTTTACGTCCCTGCCCGACCTCCTTCATCTCTGGGCTAAAGCCCAAGCCTTCCAATAATAAAGTTCACGATTCCTCCCTCTTAACATCACAGCCAAGGAATATTCTTGGGAATATTCCTTTCCAATTTAATTCAGTTCCACATTTCAAAAAATCCATTAATCTTCCAAAATACGTATCTCCCCAACCGTAAGTCCGATTGACTCCGTTCAACTTCCATAATTTTTCTAAAAATGAGATCTACCCAATGGCACAATTAGGTTATCATAGTTATTATCTGCTTTATAGGGTTTTGGATGTTTTCTCTTTTTGATCGCGTAGTGGACGTTTCGGAGGTGCAGCTGACGCGGATTTTCTCGAAGATTTGAAGACCAACAATAAGGCAAGCCACTCTTCGATCATATTGCTCCTAGTTTATAAAATGTGTTGATTGCAAATTTGCATGTTTAGCGTACACAATTATTTTGATCGGCCATCGGTCTACGAGCACACGACCGACGGACCAACCTATGTAGTTGCATTATTTTTCATAGGAACTTGTTAAACTTAACCCTTGTCGCTCCATCACAGCAGTACCTCGATACTTGCGCTCTCTGAGCATAGGTATCCTTTTTCACCATTTGTTTATGTCAGGTTTATACATGGTTATCGATGTGGAAAAAAAACTTGGGTTGTGAAAGGTTTATAAAACCCGACTCAGGGAGTCGGTGACTTTGAAAAATAAAAAGGTTTTATGGGAGAAAACATGTGGTGGGAATCCTCTCCTGTGTGGTTTGGTTTCGTAGTCGCGCATAAGGACCGATTCCTTTGGGTTTTACATCCGAGCATCTCACAGTACGACCACATGGGTAGAATGGGATGCCCCTAGATGAGTAACTAGCTGAAACATAGATGTCTAGCAGGTTAGCAGGTGAGGAGCACCGGTATGGTGGAGTTTACGGCAATCTCCTATAGTGGGGATGTGTCGGGGGTCCATACGGTGGGGCCTGAGTAGATGAGGGCTTGAAAGTTGGCCTGATGCTTGGTGGAGAGATTCCACCCATCTGTGGGACACGGGACATTTATGGTTTGGTTAGAGAAAGGCTTTGTCACGAACTTCCGATACCGGCCAGTATCGGTGTAAGCTTCGTGTCTTGTGGAAAAAGCGTACAGACTCTGCAGAGGTTTATTTGAACTGTTCGAACAGCCGTGCCCACGGTCAAGGGCGAATGTGAGGTGATGCCCATAGCGTAGATTTGTTTTTAAAACTTTTTTATTAAATTGGTTCGTGGGATGGGAACCGTTACCAGAGTCCTTCTTTGTGACGGACGGCCAGCCTTTGTGGTTGGGAACAGGTCTTTGTGACCTGGGGTGTCGTTTGGCACCATAGGGCCGAGAGGGCCGGTTTAGGGGCCGAGATGGCCGAGGTTGGGTTGGCAGGTCGAGAGGACCGGACCCGGAGTTGTTAACCTGGAGACCTGGTTAACGGATGATTGTTGAAGAGAATGATGGTTTATGTTTTGGAAGTGAAAGAAAGCTAATAAAGAAGGAAGTGCTATGAATGCTAAAATTTGACTTTCCCGCTCGAGTCGTTGCAAAGCAACTCGTGGACGGATTGAGGTGAGACGCCTCTCTCTCCGAAGGGGAAAGTTATTTTGAAAACCCACACTTAGACCTTTAAAAGGAAAAGTGTTTTAAAAATGTTTTGCTAAACAAACCCAGCCTGTCTTTGATGCTTGCATGTACACATTTCCTAGTGGCTTGCTGAGTACGAAAGTACTCAATCCCCCATTGTTGTTGTTTTTCTTCTCTTGGCTTGAGTTCAGGAAGAAACTGAAGGTTGGAGTTTCGTCCCTAAACCCAAACTACTGCCGGTGGTTTTGGTGTCCTAGCTTCGCTAAGTTTCATTGCTGCTGACTCTGATTGGTGGTTGCAATTCAGGGATTACCCGAAGCTGCAACGTAAAGGTATATTGTATTTATTTAAATCTTGCATTGATTCATCATGTTACCGCTGGTACCAGCGTCATTATCCTGGGACTGGTACCTGTTTCGCGGTTCCGTGGGAAAGCGGTTCACCGTTCTCCTGCGGCACGCCCTCCTCGGTGCCATTTGTATAGTGGCGCAGGGGCAGGGTGTGACAGATGCCTACCTAACCTCGCCCATGCGGCACAAGCGCAGAGGGGGTTAGGGCGATCCGACCCTCGGGGAAAGTGTGGGAGCGGCCTGACCCTCGGGGGGATTAGGGAGGCAGCTGCCACATCACCCTCGGGCTCGACCCCTCCAGGGGGAGCGCCATGTGGGTGCAGGGCGCCGTCCATCGCTCTAGTCTTGGTACCCCGGGCCCGTATCATCGACAATGACCGATACATCTCTATTCTTCTATAACAAGGGTAATGTTATAGTTTCTATCTAAATTTATGTTGATGATATAATTGTGGCTAGCTCAGTACATAGTGCAACGACAATTCTGTTAGAAGAATTGAACAAGGAGTTTGTTGTAAAGGACCTAGGTGATCTATATTATTTTCTTGGTTCGAGGTGAACAAGGTACATGATGGTAATACCGTTGACCCAACAGAAATATGCAAATGATATGTTACGTCGTGTCGGGATGCATGATTGCAAAATGTAAATACTCCATTGTCTAGTTCTGAAGAATTGTCTCTGCACGAGGGCACTATTTTTGGGCAGAAGGATGCTACTCCATGTAGAAGTATTGTTGGAGCACTTCAATATCTGTCTTTGACTAGGCTGAATATCTCATTTATCAATTTTTACATGCACCTACAACAGTACACTGGGCTGCGGTAAAGAGAATTCTAAGGTATATAAAATATACCGTTAAAATGGGACTTAATATCAATAGATCGTTATCTTTGCTTGTTAGTGGTTTCTCTGATGTAGATTGGGCCGGTTGCTTGGATGATAGTTGGTCAACTAGAGGTTTTGCTGTGCTTCTAGGTCCTAATCTTGTGTCTTGGACAACTAGAAAGCAAGCAACAGTATCAAGGTCTACCATAGAAGTATAGTATAAGGCAGTCGCTAATGCAACTGTAGAGATTATGTGGATTCAGACTTTGTTTGTAGGAACTTGGAGTCTTAACTCCATGAGCCGCAACATTGTGGTGTGATAATATTAGAGCTAAGTATCTCTGCTAATCAGTATTTCATGCTAGAACCAAACATATAGAAGGTGACTATCATTTTATCAGAGAAAGGGTTGCTAACAGGTTGCTTGTAATAGAACACGTCCATATCTTCTTAAGACCAGGTGGTTGATGGCTTTACTAAAGCGTTGGTGGTTCAACTGTTTGAAATGTTTAAGTACAATCTCAACCTAAGAAGTTAAGATTGAGAGGGAGTGTAAGAGATATTGCTACATTCTGTTATTATTATGTACAGACTAGATTGGTTGGTTGAGCCTAGATAGAAAGATTAGATTATGCGCCGTTTTGTTTGAGCCATATTGACACCATCAGCGTTCCATCCACTCTCGCACCTGTAAATTCGTACATTGTCAAATGACCACCCTCTCCCTCCTTCTAGGCCTCTATCTCACATGACTATGTGCTGACCGTGTTTTGTTTTTTTCCATTAACTTCCTTGGCTTTTCTTCCTGTCACACCCCACCGGCCTAACTGTGACACCAGAGAGAGTGCACTGTAGAAAATCAGTGTGTGGAGATTATGGGTACCGGATACCCTCATGGCTAGCTTATCCGACTTACCATAGGGGATAGGTTGCGCTCCATGATTATGTAAACTGGCTATGACTTGGGTATTACGTTACTATTAAGATAAGGTAACGGTCCATGGTCTATAGTTGGTAAGATAGAGGAGTCCGGCTTAGAATATGAGTGGATCTCCGACTTGTAAACCCCCCTCCGAGACTATATAAGGAGGGTAGGGGTGTCCCTTGAGGGATAAGGTGAATAGGTTGATAGAGACAGAAAACTTGCAAGAGCCCCTACTGAAAGAGATCGTAAGATCAATAAACCACTCGACGGATCGAATCCCTGAAACAGGAGTAGGGTATTACCTCTCATTAGAGAGGGCCTGAACCTGTCTAAACCTTCTTCCCGACTAGCCCATTGTGTTTGGCACTTGACTGCTACCCCCAATTTCTATTGCCGAAACCAAGTTTCGACAGTTGGCGCGCCAGGTAGGGGCTCCGCGTCAAGTTCTTCTTCAACATCTCGCCGACAAGCGCAATGGGATCTCCATCAAGTTTTGCTGACTTCATCTTCGCCCCTGGGCAGGCACTTCGTTTCGGCGGAATTGATTTCGTCACCGACAAGTTCGGTAAGCTCTCTCTTCTCGACTCAGATTCGAACCAGTCAGGGAGGAAAAATTCCTTGGCGCCGCTCGGGTTACCAGACGACGCTAAAATCTATCATAATCTCCTATCTTCTGAGTTGGATCCGATCCACTCGGGAGAATCTTCTGAATCTTCTGAGTCTTCATCGCCTTCATGCTGTCCCCGGGCTTCACGAGAGGTCGCGGTCATACTCGAACGACTCGGGTCGTACTCATCTACAGACCTGGACGAACATATGAGCTCCACCGACTTCGACGACCTTTACGACATCTCCACGGATGAAATCAACAGCTACGATGCAGACAAAGACTACTACGATCCAGACCTTCTCGACGTTCTCATGGCCGACGTGGCTGAGACTGACTCGGCCGTGGCCCGGAGGATCGCGGAGGAGGAACGGGCTAAGCATGAGCAAGAGCGCAAGCGCATGGAGGAAGAGCGAGCCAAGCTAGAGCTAGAGCGCAAGCGCGCTGAGGAGGAGAATAAGCGCAAGGAGGAGGAGGAGCTCAGGAAGAAACAAGAAACCGACAAAAAGAAGCGAGACCTGAGGGCGACTGGGCGCTCAGCCCGTGCGGCCATAATGCAGACACGAGTCGACAACGCCAATATTTTCCAGACGCCTCAACAGAACGTCGTCGCTGCCCTCACCCTCATCGACACCGTCATCGAAGCGGCTCCGGCTGCGGTGACGCCGCTCCTGGACAAGATCAAGACCATCGTCGCGGCTACGGCCAACGGCCATCCTTCCAGTTCCGCACGAAGGCCGACCGAGTCCGTTGCAGAAACACCCGACAGAAGCCGACTGCCGCCGCTGCGGTACAAGGATTACAAGAGACCCGAGCAAAGCAAGACACCAGTCAGATCTAAAGACCCCCGCCACGAGGCAGTATGGAGGCCACGAGGCCAAACGACTGACTCTCACGAGAGAGAACACAGCCGACAACCCGTCCACGACCGGAATCGTCGCCACAACAACTCTAACTACCAAAGCAGCCCGCGAAGGCCCCCGCAGAGTGATCTACGGGAGGTTCTCGACCGGCGCTACCGGGAACGTGAACGGCGCTCTTCTGACGACAGAAGGAAATCACCTGAAGACCAAGACGATGGAGTACCTGCGTTCACTCGGGACCTGCGTCGCGTGGATTGGCCGAGTGGTTTCAAGCCTGCCGGGATTGACAAATACGACGAAAAGACAAACCCCGAGTCATGGCTGACCGTTTACACCCTCGCCATCCGTGCAGCAGGAGGAGACAACAAGGCTATGGCCAATTACCTACCCGTCGCTCTCGCCGACTCAGCCAGGAATTGGTTCACGAGTTTGCCAAGAGGCTCAATTGACTCGTGGAGTGAACTACGGGATCACTTCATCGCCAACTTCCAGGGTACTTTCGAAAGACCTGGAACCTATTTCGACCTCTACAACGTCATCCAGAAGCCGGACGAATCGCTGAAGGACTACATTCGACGCTTTTCGGAGAAGCGGAACAAGATTCCCAACATTACTGATGACGTCATCATCGCTGCTTTTCAGAAAGGTGTCCGCGACGAGTTGCTTATCGGCAAGTTTGGGAGTAAGCCACCGAAGACGGTCAAACAAATGTTCGAGACGGCAAACTCCTACGCCAAGTCTGATGACGCCATCAAGGCCTCACGGCAAGACCGACACGACAAGAGGGACGACAAGCCATCCGGGAGCAGCTGGCGTCCTAAGAAGGACAACAACAACAACAACGGGGGCCAAAAGGATCGCAAGCGTAAGCCCGAGGATCTGGTCGCCACGACATCAAACTACCAGCAACAGCGTCCCCGAGTCGCCGCTTACGACAAAATTATGAACGCTCAGTGCACACACCATCCAAACCACAAGCATGTGGCAAAGGATTGCTTCATCTACAAATAGTTCGCTGAGCAATACGCGGCACAACTACGACAAAAGCCGGCTGACGAAGCCGGCCCGTCGGGCATCAAGAGGAACGACCCGGCTAGCAGCACGAAGCCTTTTCAAGACCCGGTGGACGAGCTAAATCACATCTTCGGGGGCCGTAGGCGTATGAGTCCAAGAGGAAGCAAAAGCTGACTGATCGAGAAGTCAACGCCGCGCAACCTGAAGTCCCACATTATCTACGATGGTCGGAGGTGGCTATCACGTTCAACCGCTCGGATCACCCTGACCGAGTGGTCCACCCGGGGCAGTATCCCCTGGTACTAGACCCGGTGGTTCGTAATATTAAACTCAAGCGCGTCCTCATCGATGGTGGCAGTGCTCTCAACATTCTATTCGCAAAAACGCTCGACGAGATGCAGATTCCAAGATCCGAGTTGAAGCCGAGTCCAGCCCCCTTCCACGGAGTCATCCCGGGGCTATCATCTACGCCACTCGGGCATATCACCCTTCCAGTCACTTTCGGAGTTCGGGAGAACTTCCGGACGGAAAACATAACTTTTGAGGTTGCCGACTTCGAAGCGGCCTACCATGCGATCATCGGAAGACCTGTGCTCGCTAAGTTCATGGCGGTACCACATTATACCTACCTCATCATGAAGATGCCCAGGCCCCATGGAGTCATCACCACGCCCTCAGGAACCTCTGTTGCTTTACGTCTCCGCAACTCACCAGGTGGTCAGCACGGTCTTGGTCGTCGAGCGCGAGGAAGAAGGCCGAACTCAAAAAGTCCAACGGCCGATCTACTTTGTCAGCGAGGTGCTGGCAGGAGCCAAAACCCGCTATCCTCAGGTACAAAAGCTATTATATGGAGTTTTAATCACTACTAGGAAGCTAGCCCATTATTTTCAGGGTCACTCGGTCACCGTCGTCACGTCCTTTCCACTCGGCGATGTCATTCACAACCAGGAGGTTACTGGACGCATCGCGAAGTGGGCACTGGAGTTGATGCCGCTGGATATAGCTTTCAAGGCGAGGACGTCTATAAAGTCTCAAGTCCTGGCGGATTTCGTAGCCGAGTGGACCAAACAACAAGAAGATGTACCTACAGAAGATTTGCAGTACTGGACCATGCATTTTGACGGATCCAAAAGAATCACCGGCTTGGGAGCGGGAGTCGTGCTGATTTCCCCGACTGGGGAGAGACTTTGGTATGTCCTTCACATCCACTTTCCCGCCTCACACAATGTCGCCGAGTATGAAGACCTCCTTCATGGTCTACGACTTGCTGTTTCGCTCGGGATACGACGAATGATTGTGCGAGGAGATTCCCAGTTGGTGGTTAACCAGGTAATGAAGGACTGGTCCTGTTTAAATGAAACCATGGAGGCCTACCGACAGGAAGTTCGCAAGCTTGAAGACAAGTTTGATGGATTGGAGTTATCCCATGTCTTGAGACATAATAACGAAACGGCAGATCAGTTGGCACAGTTTGGGTCCAAGCGCGAAGCAGCCCCGACTGACGTTTTCGTGGAACATCTCTATGAGCCGACTGTTGCCAAAGCACTAACTTCCGATGAAGGGGTTATCAGCCAGGTCGCCATACTTGACGCTGATTGGAGGACGCCTTTCATCAAGTTTTTAACTCAGCAAGAGTTGCCGGGTGACCGGGATGATGCGGAACGAATCCGACGTCGCAGTCAAGGATATGTCATGGTTGACTCAGAGCTATACAAGAGAAGCCCCTCTGGAGTTTTGATGAGATGTGTCACACTAGAGGAAGGACGACAACTATTGCAAGATATTCACTCGGGCATCTGCGGCAGTCACGCTGCGGCGCGTACCCTGGTAGGCAAGGCTTACAGACAAGGATTCTTCTGGCTCACGGCGGTCACCGATGCAGATAAAGTAGTTCGCACGTGTGAAGGTTGTCAATTCTTCGCTCGGCAGAGCCACGTTCCAGCTCAAGATCTTCAAACAATTCCCTTATCATGGTCCTTCGCTGTATGGGGCTTGGACATGGTCGGTCCTTTCAAAAAGGCGCCAGGAGGATTCACGCATCTTTTCATCGCCATTGACAAGTTCTCCAAGTGGATCGAAGCTAAGCCGGTTGCTACGATAACCGCAGACAAGGCGCGAGACTTTATTCTAAACATCGTGCATCGGTTTGGTGTCCCGAACAGAATTATAACTGACAATGGGACTCAGTTCACTGGAGGCGTTTTTAAGGAGTTCTGCGAAGACTTCGGTATAAAGATTTGCTATGCATCGGTGGCGCACCCTAAAAGCAACGGACAGGTTGAACGAGCTAATGGAATGGTTCTTCAAGGTATCAAAGCCCGAGTGTTTGACAGACTACGACCGTACGCCGGAAGATGGGTTCAAGAGTTGCCTTCAGTATTATGGTCATTACGTACCACACCTAGTCGGGCTACCGGCCAATCTCCTTTCTTCTTGGATTACGGAGCAGAAGCAATGTTGCTGAGTGAGATGGAGTACGAGTCTCTTCGTGTTCGTAGCTTCGACGACGAGCGTTACGACCAAGACAGAGTTGATGACCTCACCCGACTGGAGGAAGCCCGTGAAGCTGCATTGATTCAGTCGGCGCGGTATCTTCAAGGACTTTGGCGCTACCATAACCGCAATGTTCGGTCGCGAGCCTTCATTGTTGGAGACATGGTTTTGCGCAAGATTCAAACTACAAAGGATCGCCACAAGTTGTCTCCACTATGGGAAGGGCCCTACATAATAGCTGAGGTGACTCGGCCAGGAGCATATTGTCTAAAGCGTGAAGATGGAACCATGGTGGAGAACTCCTGGAATATTGAGCATCTTCGTCGATATTATATTTAGGCATTTTTGTCTCTATGTTCTTCTCGACTGCCAACTTCAAGCAGGATGACCTCTTGGGTTGTCAGTCGGGGGCTATACATACATCAATAAAGCATTATTTTCTTCAACTTGTTCATATTTAGTTTATCATTATTTAGTGTTTCGGTTCGAGTCCAATAGATAAGGACTGAGAATTTTTTGATGGCCTAATCAAGCTTAGGCTTGGTGACAGTCAGACGAAAATTCTTAAGAAATTACCTATGAAGATCTGGATCAGGACATTAACATAAATAGGCTATATATTTACAAGTTAACATTACAACAAGTTATATACAACAAGACAGTTATTTCTGGAAGTTCTCGGCTACATCTACGGCTACCTTTTTCGCCGATTCCTGTGCTTTACTTATGAGCTCAAGGGCTTGCTCATCTGAGGTACCAGCTGCGAAGCCTTCTCCGACAGAGTCTACGTCTACCCGGGGATAGAGTGACTTCTTTTGCGCAAGAGCGAAGCTTGCACCCATGACGGCCGCATCCGAGATATTTTCCATATATTTAGCTGGGGCCGTCCTGAGTTTGTCAAAGACTTCAACAGCATCCAATGAGCTTGTCCCGAGTCCGTTCTTATATAGTGCTGACAAGATCGGCGTGGCAGCGTTGGCAATGTCATCCCTTACACTTTCAGCCCTCCGGACTCTCTCGGCGAAGACATCGAATTGTGCTTGGGATTTGACCTTATAAGCTACAAGAGGGATATGATTACATAAGTATTTAAGACCGAGAAAGTTGCAGAGTGCCATCTTAAAAGGCTTACCTTCGAATTCTTCCAGAATTTTCTCATTGTCAGACTCCAGCTTGGCTTTACTGGTGCTTGTTTTCTTCAGCTGGGCCTTGAGAGAATCAATTTCGGATGAATTTGCTACAACATGAAGGTTTGCAAGCATCAGGATCAAAATAGATTATATGCGAAGACAGAGCAAGTATAAAGGTGGTTTGGCTTACCCCCGATTGAGCCACGGAGTTCTAGGTTTTCATCCCGAAGCTTCGCGATCTCCGCTCGCAAGACGACCTCTCGAGCTGCAGCTTCTTCTTTGGTGACCTTGAGGTCTTGATGGATATTTTTCCAGAGAATTTACATGAGGGACCAGCTTTTTGAGGGTGTTTGTTTTGGCCATTGAGCGACAATATATTCTCTGCATAAGGGGATGAAGATAGTCAATCACACCAGACGACGATGACAAGACAAAGAGGAGATACACTTACATTCATTAGCCGGGTCGCTTCGTTGAGGCTGGCCACGAGCATGTCGCGTTCTTCGTTTTCCTTCTGCTTATTCAGCACGATGCCTTGCTTCACACCATCGGCATCGCGCCACTCGATCTTGATAGGAGGGATCGAGTTAGTTGAAGACTTCAGTCGGGAGATTTCCTCCTCTTCGGCAAATTGATCTAGAGAAGATGAATGATGAAAGAAGAAGAAATATGATGAAGACGAGAATCTGGCGATTATTGAGAGGTTTTACCTGTTTTGGGAGCCGGATCCTCGGATAGTGCTTCTTGATTGCGCGGGCCCTGTGGATTTTCGTCCGGCTGGTTTCCAGTCGGGGCATCCTGACTGGCAGTCGGGGGCTGTTCTTCTTCGGCCAACTGGTTTCCAGTTGAGAAGACTTGGCTGGCAGTCAGGGGCTCGGCCTCAGGGGCGTTTTTGCCTAAAGATTCTGCCCTAGGAGAATCCTCACTCGCGACGGGGTCTTGTGTTTTTGGTTCTGCAGGCCTTGGCTTTTCCGACGCTGCATATGGATTGATGGCTTCAGCCCGCCCGGTGGGATCAATATCCTGAGGTTTCCTGCACGAAAGAAGATAAAGACAATTGAGTCAAAAGTGAAAAAGATTTCAGGCAACAAGCAGATTTTGGTCATAAGATGTACCTATTGGATCTCCTGATTTTAGGAGTAGACCTGGCCATTGGTTTCGGAGGACTTCTGGTAGATTGTGGAACCTGGATTTCTTCATCGTCCGAGTCGTCAACGACCAGTCTCCTTTTGCTCGCCCGCTTGCTGATATCTTTGTCGGCGGCGGCCCTCTTCTCTTGAGGTTCAACCTTGATTTTGGGGCCGCCGGTTGGTTTTTTGGCAGCAGGCCGAGTTGGCATATCATCATGATACACCTTGTATGGCTTGGAGATGATGAGAGCATTTCCCTGCAAGTAGAGTCGTTGAGATATATTGAAGGATGTGTGCAAGATTGGAATTTTGAAGAGCCGAGTTGACTCGTCAGAGGAGGAGGTCGAAATAAGTTGAACGGAGGAACCGGCTTCTTGTGGCTGCGATCTACTGTGATTCCAGAGGAGAAGATCTTGTACATACGAGTGCACAAGGCCTGGTAACTCAGAGCATCGCGGTCCTCCCGATTGGGGTCGCTTTCACCCTCATACTCGAACGCTGGCTTGGATCTCTCTTTGATGGGAGCCAGTCGGTTCTTGATAAAGTGCCGGGTAATTTGTTCTCCTTGGAGGCCTTCCTTCTTCATTTCGAGAATGTTAGCCAGGAGGTTATTCGCTTCTACCCAATCTTGGTTCTCCGGCATTGCGCTCCAGTTTGCTCTTTGGATCGGTGGAAGGCCGACGAAGTCGGGCAAACTGGGATAGGGGTTCGAGATATAGAACCAGTTTGCGTGCCAGCCCTTGTTGGAGGATTTCAAGGGGAAGGAGAAGTAATCTCTGTGGATAGTCCCGCGGAGTTGAAAGCCAGCCCCACCGACAACACAAGGGTCATCTTTGTTTGGGTGTGGCTTGACATAGAACATACGGCGAAATAAATTGAAGTGAGGGAGGATGCCTAAGAAAGCTTCGCACACATGGATAAATATTGCAATGTGGAGGATAGAATTGGGATTCAAGTGATAGATTTGAAGGCCGTAGTATTCGAGAATACCACGGAAGAAATCGGATGTGGGAAGACCAAATCCGCAGTAGAAAAAAGAGGTGAAAACCACAATCTCACCGGTGTTTGGAGTGGGGAACTCTTCGCCGGCCGCCGGACGCCAGCCGATGATTTCCTTGGGTGGGAGAACTCTGTTCTTCACCATCTCCCGCAAGGTCGACTCCTTCACGTCTGAGGTTGCCCACTGGTCGAAAGGGATTTCTCTCTCTTCCGCCATGGATGCGAGTTGAGTGGAGGTGGGTCTTGCGCAAGAGATGGGGATTTTTTGAGGGGATGCTGGTGGCTGGATGCGGATGATGGATTGCGGTGGAATGTGAGTTCTTGGATGGATGATTTTGCGTAAGCGCGAGATTCCGGAATTCCTTGGAGCGGTTGATGAACAGGAGCGTGAAAAGGGGAAAAATTTCGGGAAGAAGAAGCGGCAGCGACGACGCTGGGGCTTTGAGAAAGATTTTAGGGTTTTTGCTGGGTTTTCTCGTATTTGGGCCGAGCCCATGAGAAACTTGCGGCCCATCTTATGAGAACGGCTTGACATAAGTCCATGAGGACTTAAGCAAATTTGCTCTGGCAATATGCATATGTCTCATTGCCCGATGACTTTGAAATCCTTCCATACAGTAGTTACACAACTTGTTGAAGGTTGGTATGATGCAACTTGGAAGGTGACAAACAGTAAGGTTTTTTATAACTGTCCTGGTAACTTTTTATAGGTTGCAGGAGCTGTTTGATTTTTACAAAGCATTTGATTTTTTAACAGTGCTAATTTGCCACCTTGGTGTGCTCTTTTTATCAAGACCAATATTATGGCAAGAGCTATTTGATATTTTGGTCGTATTTTTCAGATAACTAGAAAATTAATTAACTCATATTTACTGTTCAAGAGAATTGGTTGAGTTGTATGTTCCGAGACGACTCGGGCACAACGACTTGGATAAGCATGAGCTTGTCGAATGCATGGATTCATTATACACTATGCCTTGATTATAAGGTTATGTGTTATATGATCTTTTATGATTGCTTTTGGCTTAGGCTAGGCATTTATTTAACTCAGGAGAGTATAATTAATATAGTTCTTGACTATATGCTTAGTTTATTTAACTAAACACATAGTCGGGGGCTACACCTAATTAGGTGCATCATTCGATGCACCTAAATTTTTTGTGTTTGAAATTTTTTGAATTGATTTCAGCCCTTCACAGTCCTTCTTGGATAATGAAGCACTCGGGGGAATCAGGCAGAGATGATGGAGGCACTTGGCTAAGAAGTCAATCGGCCGCGTGTTATTCAAGTTCGAGGCAAAGTTATCTCATCGACTGCGAAGGTCTCGGGGGCTACTGTGGAGATTATGGGTACCGGATACCCTCATGGCTAGCTTATCCGACTTACCATAGGGGATAGGTTGCGCTCCATGATTATGTAAACTGGCTATGACTTGGGTATTACATTACCATTAAGATAAGGTAACGGCCCATGGTCTATAGTTGGTAAGATAGAGGAGTCCGGCTTAGAATATGAGTGGATCTCCGACTTGTAAACCCTCCTCCGAGACTATATAAGGAGGGTAGGGGTGTCCCTTGAGGGATAAGGTGAATAGGTTGATAGAGACAGAAAACTTGCAAGAGCCCCTATTGAAAGAGATCGTGAGATCAATAAACCACTCGGTGGATCGAATCCTCGAAACAGGAGTAGGGTATTACCTCTCATTAGAGAGGGCCTGAACCTGTCTAAACCTTCTTCCCGACTAACCCATTGTGTTTGGCACTTGACTGCTACCCCCAATTTCTATTGCCGAAACCAAGTTTTGACACAGTGTGAACTGACTCTCATGGAACCGTGATGCCAGTACCAGTCCTAGGACACAATTGCTAGTACCCGCAGTCAACCGAGATGCATCATTGCAACTAAACGTAGTATGAACAGATTATACCTTTAGCAGGTCACATCTTTGAATCAACTGCTGCAGTGTAACCGACAAGCAAAGAAGTAGTAGTGGAATCTAGTGCAATGGCCTTGGATTAGGAATGAAACCCTAACCTTCACTTCTGTCTTCCTAGGGTAGGGAGGAAAACAACAACGGGTAAGTACATACGTACTCAGCAAGCCACGGGAATTTTCAGCATGCAGGCTTCAATGGAGGGCTGAGTTTATTTCACAAACTTTTGAATATAATTTTTAAAACTTTAAATGTGGGTTGTTTACCATGGTCGGAAAAGAAGCTTTGTCCTTGATCCTGTTCGTGAGTTGCTTTGCAACAACTCAAGTAGACGAAACAAATTTTAGTTGATTAAAACTATCATGACAGATATCCTACCATGACACCGGTGCAGAACCTTCTGCCAAGAGGCAATTTCTAACTCATTTGACATTTGTTAGTTTCTTTTCACTTTCTAGATCTCAAAGCATCAACTCATCTCATAAACTCATTTTTTGGGCTCCCAGAGCCATCCATAATATCCAGCATATATTGTTTCCCCTCGAGAAGCCTAACTATGATGCGACCCAACATCCCGAACCACACAGGATCATTTCGGACCACGTAATGATTATCCATAAGTCATCATGACCGATTATGGTAACGATTCCCATCCACAAACCTTTTCGCCAACCACAAACCTTTTCTCAACACTTTGAAAATAAAAATACTGTCGGTGGTACGGGCCCGGGGTATCAAGGCTAAAGGTATGGGCGGCCCCATGCATCCACGTGGCGCTCCCCCAAGGAGGGGTCGGGCCCGAGGGTGAGGTGGCGGCTGCCCTCTCCAGTCTCTTTTCTCCCCTCACTCCGCTGCCCCGAGGGTCGGGCCGCCCCGACCCTCTCCGCGCTTGGGCCACGTGTGCGGGGTTAGGTGAGCGTCTCCAGCGCCCACCTAACCGCATTAATGGCAGCTCGGGCGAGCGCACCATGCCGCATTTAATGCGGCGTGTGGCGTGCGTGATCGGTCTATGACCGGTCACAGCGACTGACCGGTCCGCAACCGGTCAGATGACAGATGGGACAACAGCGGTGCGCATGCGCACTATCCGCACGTCAGGCGGTGCGCAGCACACCCTGCCTCGTCCCATCAGAATGATGAGAGCTTTTTTGCCTCTCGTCTCAACCGGAGTCGGTATGCCGGCTCTGATCAGATGGTTCCCTTTTTCGATACGAATGGAACACAGAAGTCTTCACCCATTTAATGGGGAATGACGCGGGCATCCCCCGTGTCGGCCGGCTGATCGGATGAGGGCCATGCCGTGATGACTGTGCGTGTGGCTTTTGAGTCAAGCAACAAGACAGCCATCTGTATTCCCCCACATTCCAATCGCATATCCACCACACACAGGAGTAGGGTATTACATTTCCGAGCGGCCCAAACCTGTATAAACTCCTTTGTCTCGTCTTCTTCGAGGGGCCTAACCCCCTCTGCATCCCTCTCTCTCTCTTATCAGAGCACGAATCTCACCCTGAGTCCCCGGCCAAACTCACTAAAGGGGGTCCTCGCTGTCCCCCGTTGAGGAGTTCACACTCCGTCAAATATGCTAGAGGATTTGCCTGTATCCATGGGCACAACTGTTCAAATAGTTTATATCCTTCGCAAAGGGTGCACATTTTACCCACACGACACGATCTTACTCCCTCACTGGCCAAGTGGGGGAGGTTCGTAATAAGGCCTTTCCAAAGCCAACCAAGGATACCTCATGCCACATAGAAGGATTCTCTCTTAACTGAGTATCAGGAAAGCCTCAGCCATCTTTTACCCAAGAATCCAACATGCCACTATTCAATCATGCCCAATACGTTAATATTTGATGTCCCAGCACAACAATTCAGCTCACAACACCTAAACACAGCATTCCCCAACGAAATATAATCATCAGGGGGTATTGACAACCTACGGGTATAATGCCACTACTAGGTAGGTCCGTTGGTTCGTCCCGCAAACCGAGACCAATCAGGTTTATTATGCACACTAGCCAAGCAGTTTTGCAAACAAAATATTTTACGAACTATGAGCAATATGATCAAAGGGTGACTTGTCTCAGTCTTCGTCTTTAAGGTCTTTGAAATTCTTCGTCCGAAATAATTTCCGGTGTCGTCGACTACGTGCAAAAGAGAGAAAAACAACCAAATCCTAAAAATAAAATAGTACTATTAATAAATAATAGTGTCATTAGGTAGATCTTAATTTTAGAAAAAAAAAGGGTCAATCGAAGTTACGGTGGAGGAGATATGGATTTTCGAAAAAGAAAAGATTTTCTAGAAAAAGAAAGGGATTAGTTGAAATTAGAAAGGAATATTCGCAGAGTATTCCCTGACAGGTTGGGTCCACTGATCAGTGAGAAGAGGGAGCAGAAGAAGGTTTTGTAGATTTCTGTTTGATGGAAAAAAAAAGGAAAAGGCCGCTGGGCTCAGGGACTGTTGGGCTGAAAGAAAGAGAGAAAGAGGGATATGTAATGGACTTGGATTAGTGGTCTGGTGGACTGAGAGGGAAAGAGGCCCAATGTGGGAGGTAAAATGCACTTGTTAGATTAGGGTTGAGGGGGAAAGGTCCATTTTAGTTTCCTCAAATACGAGCCGAATGTAATTCACCTTGTTTCACCCGCAAAACCGGATATAAAGCGTCGTTCAATTTTTAAAACCGGTCTAACTGCAGTGGAGCTAAACTGATTGAACTGATACCCAACACAAGATATAGCAATACACAGCATAATTGCACAATTCAACAGTAGCATTGGCCGTGGATCTGTTAGCACAACTCACGGTTGAACAAAAGACAGCAGAAAGGGAAAGATGATCAGGTGAGAATCTTACGACCTTGGCACCCGTGACGGCGTCCGGGAGGTCACCGCGGCAGTGAGAACTGGTGAATCCGGGGCCGATGAGGCGGGACGTGGTCAAGCGGAGCCGCTCGCGTCGATGCCATGCGACGTGGAGCCGCCAGTGTGAGGTGCTTGTGGGTGGCGATGGCCAAAGCCTGCCGGTGCAGGAGCTCCTCCGAGGGCGTCAGCTTCCCGGCGCCGCCGCGCCCCGACCGCCCGCTCCCCATCCGCTCGCTGCGTGGCACCGCCGCGGTGCTCGGTGAAGAGAAAGAGAGGAGAGGATAAACAGAGAATGGATGGAGTCCGTAGGTGAGCTGGCCATTTACCCGTGGGTCTCACAAGCCCCCAATTTATTCTTTTATTTAGGATGCCACTGTAAGTCAAAACCACTTTTAGGCTGAGTTACCAGCACGCACAGTATATTTTTCCACGCGTACGCTTTTAAACTACTAAACGGTATATTTTTCAAAAAGTTTCTATACAAAAGTTGCTTAAAAAAATCAAATTAATCCATTTTTGAAAAAGAATTAGCTAATACTTAATTAATCATGCGCTAATGGACTGTTCCGTTTTCCGTGCGCACTATGCGCGCTGGGAAAACAACTGTTGGCATAGAATTTCGACTTACCTCACAACAAAGCAGGTTCCACGTTTTCACGACGGCCTGGGAGATCTGCTTAGCTCCAGTGCAGGTCCAATGGCTTGCCTAGGTGCGTTTAGGGCGTGCCAGTTGATTTGATCTGCAATCAACAAGAATAAACAAGTAAACCATATTAGAAACGATGGTCGATCGGCCGACAGGCCGATGTTGCATCGTGGGAGCCCAGTCGATAGGGCAAAGCTGTATTGGCTTACTTGAGGAAATAGTCAAATAAGATTAACTAACAGATCTAGTCTCATCAGACTATATTGATGTGTCTATGGCAATTTTAATGGAATTGGCTGATGAAGGATGCATGAAGGTAAATACACTAGCTAATACTCTAGTGCAAACCTATACAAGCCAATCAGCCGATATAGATATATCAATCACAGAGAACTCCTGAGAATACCCTGCAATAAATATATTCATATCTATCGATTCACTTGTACAAGTGGCAAAATACATGTAAAAACATAAATAATTACATGCATTAGGTAAAACCGGCTGAAACCCCAGTCCTATCCTTAATTATGATCAAAGACAGGCTTTGAATTAAGTCTCAAAATACGACTAAGGTCGATAGCAACTCAAAGTGTAGATCGAGGATTAACGCAAAGAAAATCAAGCCGTTGATCGCTTTTGGGGATGGTAAATGCCTTAAATGATATAGATGAGCAAGCTAATTCGATCACCATCAGCAATAAACCCTAAAACGAGTTAATCGCTGGCGAGATAGAATTAGAAAGCTACATCAAGATCAGCCAAAACATGATAAACGACTATCACATCGCTAGGGCTTAGCATGTCTAAAATGACACGCTAGCCCCGACGATGTAGATCGTCGGGTACGAGTTCTTACCTCTGCTCTGGGGAAGCAAGAACTCGCCGGAAGCTAACCTCTTGCGAGGGTTGGCGATGCGCCGAAAGTACATTAAGTTGAATTGTTATTGAATTGATTGAGAGAGTTTCTATGTACAGACTACCGGGATATTTATACCCGAGATTTCAACATTGTCCAGATAGAACATGATTTTATCTACAACTTAACAAACAAGTCCTTACGGCGGACTCTTGCCATAGATTAGATTCTAACTGCCTAATTTAAAAAGATATGATTGCCAAAAACCGAGCCTTATCTCTATGCTGCTTTTGAACCGGCAAGCGATGTTGATCTTAAGAGTGATGAAGATAAGGACAAGGAAAAGTACATCTCTGATTTTTGCTTCATGGCTCATGGTGAATCTGAGTCAGAAATTGAAGACAATGAGGTAAGTCCTTCCATAGAGTTTTTTGAAGAAGTGATTTCCACTTTTAGCTCCAAAAATAAAAGATGTGAGAAGATGATTAAAAAACAAGAGTTTATCATTGAATCTCTTAATTCTGAAATTGCTAGATTAAAATATCTTATTCCTGATGATGATAATTGCAAAAATTGTGAGGTTTTAATGCTTGAAATTTCAAAAATTAGAGATATCAATTTTGATCATAATTTGAGATTTAAATCTTCTCTTGCTCTTGGATTTGCTTTGCATGCTCGTGTTGTTGATGAGTTGACTTTGACAAAGAATCTTTTGAAAAAATATAAAACTGCTTTATGTGCAAGTTCTTTGTTCAATGTTTTGTGTGCGAAAAAGATTAAACAACACAAGGATGGTTTGATTTCTCAAAATTTCTCAAAGTGCTTTTTGAATGAAATAAAATTGAAAGACGCTTTAGGACGTGTTGAGTACATGGAATATATTGTAAAACAAGATGAAGTGCTTTCCTGTTCTAAGTGTCGCAAAAATAAATGTGTTTTGGTTGATTGTGAAAATTGTGCTAATTTGGAAAAAGAAGTTTCTTATTTGAAAAGTTCTTTGGAAAAGTTTTCAGATGGAAAAAAGAAACTTAACATGATTTTGGATCAATCAAAAGTGAACACTTTCAATCATGGTGTAGGTTTTAATACTAATGCCTATTTTACAAATCATCAACCTGCTGTTTTGAGCATAACTAAAAAAGGTGATGTTTTGACAAAACCCGAACAAAAGAAAATGATTTTTAAATCTGGTGAAATTTTGGCTTCTCTTCCTTCAATGATTCAAGAGAAAAAGTCTTTTGCAAAACCATCAATTTCAAAACCATCTACTTCAAAAACTTCTTGTCGTGAGAAGTATACTTGTTCTTTTTATGGAAAAGATGGACATTTGGTTGGTTTTTGTTTTAGACTTGCTCATAAACAGGAAAAGGAAAGAGAAATTGCTTTAGCTAAACAACGGTGGCAAAAATCGGGTTTTGGATCGAGGAGCTCGGTCAGACCGACACTGACTAATCGGTCAGACCGGCCTCGACCAGAGGTCAGACCGCAGTTGTACCAGCGGTCACACCGGCAGCCAGGTCCGGTCAGACCGTAGGGACAGCGACGGTCAAATCGGCCTCAGGGCTATTTTGCGCGTAATTCAAATCGAACTTTTGTGAAGCGACAAGGTAAGTTTTCAGGTAAGTCTGATTCTAATTTTGTTCGTGCATATGTACCTACTGGTTTTATTGGTCGTGTGACTCAGTGTTGGATTCCAAAATTTCTTATTTCTAACCCCAACACGGAGACCTCGACATTTTCTCGTTCGTAGGTATTTTTATGGCATACTCCCCATGTGCATTAAATTTTGAGACGACGGTTGCTTTTCAAGGTAACATCAAGGTAATTTTGGATTGATATAATTTTGTACTGCTCTCTCGATTATTAGCTTTTAATGTGCTAGTCTGTGAGGTAGTAGTTTTGGTTAACTCAAGTGAATATATGTCAATTCATGAGAATCTTGATGATATCTTTGGTAATTGGATGTCTTTTTCAAATCTCTTGATTTCTTCTTGATTTTTTCCTCAAGGAAAATTGAAGGTTAATTTGAGGGGGAGTTTGTGCTTTTTCATGCATTCATGTTTATTTTTTATGCATTTGTTTCTAAATATAAAAATAAATATTATGATAAAAAGAGAGCTTTGTTTTATAGCTCTAGTATTTTCTTGTGCATGCTAGCAAAATAGTTGAGGTTTATTTATCGCTATGTTAGCTTGTATGCATTTTAGTCTTTTCATGAAGCTTGAATATTGCTTTTAAGTGAGATGAAGCATGACACTAATTCTTTTACTTGAACTAAGAAAATATGCAATATTGATGCTAGCATATTGGTTGAATGATGAATGTTTATATATATATGCTTTATTGATTTGTTATTCCTCAAATAGCTTGTAAATGCTCATTGTAAAGAGAATAAAAATATTTATGAGAGAAAAAAAATGAATACCGAATCCTTGGAAATAGTCTTGACGACAAGGACGTATTCGATGTGAGCAAAAATAATGGATGTCGAATCCTTGGAAACAGTCTTGACGACAAGGACGTACCCGGAATAATTGAGAGAAAAAATATGAGCAAAAAGAAGCTCAAATAAAAGTTAAAAATTCTCTTGATTGTTTTGTGCTAAAGCTTATTTGAGAAAGAGTGATAAATGCAATAGGTGTATATGTATAGATGTTTATTCTTTAACCTATGTGCTTGTGAATATGTTGCATTATGAATCGTTTGAAATCATGAATCTTTATTGTTGATTTGAACTTAATTGTAATATCTTTGATTCATGTTTATACTATAATGCATGCTTGTTAACTAGTTAATAAATTTATCTCCTTGTCTTGCAAAACATGATCATGAATTGCTTTTGGTATACTTTAAAGCTCTCGATGAAAAAATAGAAAATAGAAAATAAATAATTTATGATATCATTGCATTTATGCTACATTTTTATTTCTCTTTTACGGTCTTGATGAAATCATTGTCAAAGGGGGAGAAATATACAAAATGCATGCTTCTTGAAAGGGAGAGAATTGATTTGCTTCCATTTTAAAAATAGTTGATTTTGAAGTTTTGGATTACAAATATGGGAAATTCTTTCTTTTAAAAAAGAGGGAGAGTTTTTTTTGTCACGTTTGTGATTTTTGAGCCGTCTGAGCTTTTTGATTCATTTTTGTTTTTCGTTTTTCAAAAACACTAATTGCATTTTGAAGATGTTGCCAATGTGTTCATCAAGGGGGAGATTGTTGGATCATGTGATGATTTTGGTGATGAACAATTGTCAAAGGTAAGTGTTTGTGAAAATACGGAGATATGTTTTCAGACGGTGAATAGTGTTTGTGCTGACGGTTGTGTACCGGTCAAACCGGGCTAAGGCGGCCGGTCAGACTGGAGGTGTGCAAGCGGTGAGACCGGCTGTCACGCGGTCTGACCGACAGAGTGGGTCGACTTCTTGTCGGATTCGGATTTGGATGTTTCCTTCGTGGATTTGACTTTGAGTTGGTTTCTATACGTGTGGATACTGGTGTTATGCTAATGTGAGTCAAGTTGGGGATAACTTGCACTCGGATATGGAGTTTCTTTGTTGTTCAGATGCAGGTGTTGCTTGAGGCCATGGAAGTATAGCCGGTGATGGATCGGGACTAGGCTTGGGAGAAGTTGAGGTCCAAACGGTCGAGGATATCACGCGGGATGCTTAGGCTAGAGAACAATGCATGTGGAGGTGAAGGTTTCCATATGGCGTACACGTGGTGTTGTATGCGTATGGAAAGCGGAGTCAAATTTGGTAGGAGTCCAAATTTGGATAGTGTTGAGTTTGTTGCTTGGATGGGAGGTTTCCTATGGGATTAGGACTTCTTGTATGAGTAGGATTCGTGGCTAGGGGCAGCCATGATGAGGGTATAAATAGAGGGGCAGGGTGTTGTCTCTCTGTGGGAGTTATATCGAGTTTTAGATCAAGCTTTTAGAGCTTTGAGTTAGGGTTTTGATATTAGTCGAAGTTGTGGAGAAGAGTGCTGTGGTTGCACTTTGTAAACACTAGTTGATGCAATAAAGTCGTGAGATTTGATCTACATCTTCGTGTGTTTTTCTACCGGCGTTGTTCTGGATCTCGACGGTCAGATCGAAGTACTACGGGTGGTCTAACCGGCGAGAGGCAGCGGTCCAACCGGCGACACTACACCAGTTAGACCGCTTGCTTGGGCGGTCAGACCGGAGGCTTAGGCTCGGTCAGACCGGTGGCGTTTTGACAGCAGCGGCGGCGGCGGCGATCTACATCGAAAAGAGGGTAACTTTAATTTCCGCTTAAAATTTTTGCTTTTTTGGTGTTACAACCATTCACCCCCCCTCTGGTTGGCTTGGTATTTGGGATTCAATCTTACATGATCATCTCCCGACCATACAAAGTATATCATGATGATGTGCCAGCCCAGCCGACTGCCAGGAAGCCGACTGGCGGTCCGAAGATTAAGCCCCAAACAAAACACAAGAGAACCACAACTGCAGTTGAAGAAACCAGCAAACGCGCAAGCAAACAGAGGAAGCTAGTCATTGATGACTCAGATGAGGAATCTGAAGAAGTCCAAACGCCCAAAGCCAATATCAGTTCGCCCAAGCCATCCACCAGATCAGCTCCCAAGATCAGAAAATCTAACAGGTACCCATCTCTTGACTGGTGTTGTCTTTTTCTAAAAACTTATTTGATTTCACTTTGATCATCATGTTTCGTCTTCTATAGAAAACCTTAAGATATTGATCCTACAGGCCAAATCGAAAAACCAACTCCAGCAGAGGAGTCAGGAAACCAAGAATCCACAGAGCCAAAGTCCCAAAGCCTACTCCCGAGTAAAACAACTCCTAGCCAGGAGCCCTTGACTGTCAATCAGGATCTCCCAACTGAGAACCAGTTGGGTTCTTCTGAACAAACATCAGCTCAAGGACCCTCGAGTGGAAACTAGTCGGATAGGAAAAATGAGGTTCTAGTCAACCAAGGAGCACTAGTTGATGATCCACCATCAACTACTGAAGAAATCAACAAGCATCAAGCAACTAGGGATGTTGCCACTCAAGAAGACCATCCAGAAACGACAACAGATAAATCAACCGATCATTAAATCTTTGTCTTGAACATGCTTCCTGAATTCTATCTTTCATATCTTCCTTAGAACAAACAACTGGAGAAGATGAAAAAATCCTCCGGCTGAAATCCACAAAAGACTCATTGCCTCCAATCAAGATCGAGTGGCGCGATGTAGAAGACAAAAAACAGGACATCATACTAAACAAACAAAAGGAAGCAGAAGAACGAGATCTGCTTGTTGCCAGCCTTAATGAAGCCACTCGACTGATAAACGTGAGAAGAAACTCCTCATACCTCAATTGCTGATTCTTATACAACCAATTGACTTACTTTTTTGTGATGCAGAGAATATATCATCGCTCCCAGGCCAAATCTGATACCTTAGAAAAGCATGTTCCTCATGTCAACTCCTTAGAAAATATCCAACAAGAGCTTAAAGAAGCCAAAGAGGATGCTATAGCTAGAGAGGCTATCTTGCGGGAAGAAATCAACAAGTTTCGGGATATGAAATTAGAACTTCGTGGTTCAATTGGAGGTAAGAAACATTAACTCATCTGCTGTTGATTAATCCATTCAGCTCTATTAACTCTATGTCTTCATGTTCTAGCCAGCTTATCCGAGATTGAATCCCTCAAGGCTCAATTGAAGAAGACAGAAAATGATAATGCCAAGCTTGAAACAGACAAGGCTAAAGCTACAGCTGAACTTGAAGGCAATCCTCATAGAACTCATATTCTTGATACAATTTGTCTTGGTCATCAATGTAATCAGAATATTGTCGATCTTGCAGCCAACAAGGTAAAATTACATGCTTAGTTCGAAGTCTTTGCTGAAAAAGTCTAGAGAGCCGAGAAAATCAGAGATGACATTGCTAGCGCAGCCACGCCAATCCTGTCAGCAATTTATCAGAATGGCCTTGGAACAAGTGCTGAAGATGCACTTGAGATCTTTGACAAACTCAGGACAGCTCCTAAGAAGTACCTAGATAACATCACTGATGCTGTTACCATGAGTGCGAGTCAAACTCTGGCGTTGACGAAGTCACTCTACCCCCAAGTAGATATAAATTCTATAGTTGATGGCTTTGCAGACGGTACTTCTGATGAAGATACTGTTTTCCGTCTTCACGCATTAGATGATACGCTCCTGGTCGAGTGACATCAGCAATTATGAAAGGCCCTTCCCATAATGGAGATAATTTGTATCTATCCTTCGTCATCTGAATCTTTCTCAGAATCATATCACCAACAATAAATGCTCGTGATCGAACATTACGACTACGATAACGCCGAAGTCCTTGGAGATACCTCGCCGACTGAACAAGTGCAGCTTCACGAGCTTTTTCCAGTCGGGTCAAGTCATCAACACGGTCTTGATCATAACACTCATCATTGAAATTACGAACTCGAAGAGATTCAAACTCCATTTCACTCGGCAACATGGCTTCATCCCCATAAACTAAAAAGAAAGGCGACTGACCCGTAGCCCGACTAGGCGTGGTCCGTAATGACCACAAAATTGAAGGCAACTCTTGAACCCATCTACCAGCATAAGGGCACAATCTGTCAAAGACTCAGGCTTTAATACCCTGAAGAACCATACCATTAGGACGTTCAACCTGTCCATTGCTTCTAGGATGTGCTACTGACGCATAACAAATCTTGATTCCAAAATCTTTGAAAATTCTTTAAAAATGCCTCCAGTGAACTAAGTCCCATTATCAGTAATAATCTTGTTCGGGACACCAAACCGATGCACAATATTAAGGATAAAATAACGTGCCTTATCTGCAGTAATCGTAGCAATCGGCCTAGCTTCAATCCACTTAGAAAAATTGTCAGTTGCAACAAACAGATGCGTAAAACCTCCTGGAGCCTTTTTGAAGGAACCAACCATATCTAGACCCCAAACTGCAAAGGGCTATGAAAGCGGAATCATTTGCAACTCTTGGGCTAGAACATGACTTTGTCGAGCAAAAAATTGACAACCTTCACAGGTTTGAACCACTTTATCTGCATCAGTAACCGCCATGAGCTAGAAAAAACATTGCCGATAAGCCTTGCCCACCAAAGTACGCGCTGTAGCATGACTGCCACAAATTCCTGAGTGAATATCCTGCAACAATTGTCGACCTTCCTCAGGTGTAACACATCTTAACAAAACTCCAGACGGGCTTCTCCTGTACAACTCCGAAGCTATCATGACATAATTCTAACTATGACATCCGACTCGCTCTGCGTCATCTCGATCTTCGAGTAACACCTGCGGAGTCAGAAAATTGATAAAGGGTGTCCTCCAGTTGGCATCAAGCATGAAAACCTGGTTTGTAACATCTTCTTCGGTGGCTCGCTTTTTAGCAAAAGTCGGCTCATGAAGATGCTCTACAAAAACATCTGTCGAAGCAACCTCTCGTCTAGAGCCAAACTGAGCTAGCTGATCTGTCGCTTCGTTGTTATGCCTCATGACATATGATAATTTCAAGCCATCAAATTTGTCTTCTAGCTTATGAACTTCTTGACAATAAGCAGTCATATTATCGTTTAAGCAAGACCAATCCTTCGTCACCTGATTTACCACCAACTAGGTATCTCCTCGTACAATCATATGATGTATACCAAGAGATATAGCAAGTCGCAGTCCGTGTAGTAAAGCTTCATACTCAGCCACATTGTGTGAGGCCACAAAATGTATCTGAAGAACATACTGCAGTCTTTCACCAGTCGGGGAGATTAAGACAATTCCAGCTCCTGTATCGGTAACTCGCTTAGACCCATCAAAATAAATAGTCCAATATTGTGGCTCCTCCCTAGGTATGTCTCCTTGGCACTCGGTCCACTCGGCCACGAAGTCGGCTAGGATCTGGGACTTTATAGATGTCCTTGCTTTGAAAGTAATATCTAATGGCATCAATTCCAAAGCCCACTTCGCAATACGCCCAGTAGCCTCCCGATTATGAATGACATCGCTGAGTAGAAAGGATGTAATCACAATAACCGAATGACTTTGAAAATAATGAGCTAACTTCCTGACGGTAATTAAAACTCCATATAATAATTTCTGTACCTAGAGATAGCGTGTTTTGAATCCAGCCAACACCTCGCTAACGAAATAAATTAGCCTTTAAACTTTCTACGTTCATCCTTCTTCCTCTCGTTCTACGACCAGGACCGTGCTGACCACCTGAAAAGTTGCGGATACGTAGAGTAGCAATGGCTCTTGAGGATATGGCGAGGCTAACATGGGTGGTGTTGTGAGGAAATTCTTGAAGTCTTCAAAAGCTTTCTAGGCTTCCGGGGTCCACTGAAACTCGTCTGTTTTCTTGAGCAACTTGAAGAAGGGCATGCCTCGTTCCCCGAGTCAAAAACAAACCAGCTTAAGGCCGCCATGCATCTAGTAAGCTTTTGGACATCCTTCTGGGTACTCGGCGGCTTCATGTTCTAAAAGGCGTTGATCTTCTCTGGGTTGGCTTCAATACCATGGTGAGACACCATGAAACCTAGCAGCTTCCCTGGCGGTACTCCGAAAGTACACTTCTTTAGGTTCAACTTCATCCTGAAGGCTTGAATATTTGAGAAAGTTTCTTCTAAGTCGGCGATCAAATCCTGTCTTTGCTTGGTTTTGATGACAACATCATCGACGTAAGTTTCCACGTTCCTCCCGAGTTGAGTTTGAAGGCATCTCTGGATCATACGCTGATATGTATCTCTAGCATTTTTAAGGCCAAACGGCATCGTGATGTAACAATAAGCTCCAAAAGGGGTGATAAATGATGTCTTCAAGCAGTCGGACTCCTTCAAACTAATTTGATGGTATCCCAAGTAACAATCAAAGAAGCTCAGAAGCTCACAGCCAGCAGTCGAGTCAACAACTTGATCAATTCGGGGCAAACCAAAGGGATCCTTGGGGAAAGATTTGTTGAGATCGGTGTAATCAACACACATGCGTGATTATCCTATCTTCTTCTGAACTAGAACTGGATTGGCCAACCAGTCGGGGTGGTAAACTTCCTTGATGAATCCAGCCGCCAAGAGTTTGGTGAGTTCCTCCTTAATAGCGTCTCTTCGATCTTGCGCAAAGCGGCGAAGCCGTTGTTTGATAGGTTTTGCATCCTCTTTAACATTTAATGAGTGCTCAATCACCTCTCTAGGAATACCAGGTATATCGGATGGTTTCCAAGCAAATATATCTTTATTATTTTGTAGAAATGAGATGAGCGTGCTTTCCTATTATGATATAGCTCGGTGCCTGTTATAGCAGTCTTGGAGGGGTCAGAAGGGTCGAGTGGAATCTTTTTCGTCTTGGCTTCACCTTCTCCTGTCTTGGTCAACTTCTTTGCTGGGATTTTGCCTTCTTCCGATGTTGATGCGGCTAGTCGGACCTTGTGTTGGCCAAGTAATCTCTCGTGAGATTGGGCCATGTCGCAGCTTTCCTTGTCGCAGGTGAAGGCTTGCTTGATGTCACTATGCAGGGAGATGACTCCATTAGGTCCGGGCATCTTCATCATCAGATAGGTGTAATGTGGGACTGCCATGAATTTGGCGAGCGCAGGTCTTCCAAGAATTGCGTGGTAAGCTGCTTCAAAGTCGGCGACTTCAAAGCTGATGTTCTCTGTACGAAAATTCTCCCGAGTGCCGAAGGTTACAGGAAGAGTGATTTGCCCGGGTGGCGTAGATGACAGCCCTGGGATGACTCCATGAAAAGGGGCTGAACTTGGCTTTAATTCGGATCTTGGGATTTGCATCTCGTCCAGTGTCTTGGCGAAGAGGATATTGAGGGTGCTGCCGCCATCGATGAGGATATGCTTGAGCTTGACGTTGCGGACTACCGGGTCTAGTACCAAGGGATACCGTGCCGGGTGAACCACTTGGTGTGGATGATCCAAGCGGTTGAACGTAATAGCCACCTCCGACCATCGTAGGTAACGTGGGACTTCAGGCTGAACTTCATTGATTTCTCTGTCAGTCAATTTCTGCTTCCGTTTTGATTCATATGCGAGTGGCTCTCCAAAAATGTGGTTTAACTCGGTCCTGTGGTCTTGGAAGGGTTATGAGCCACCGTTTGCATCGTCCTTCTTGGTTCCTGAGGTACCGGCTCTATCTGTTGGCTTTTGGAGTTGGGCAGCATAATGCTCAGCGAACTGTTTGTAGATGAAGCAGTCCTTGGCCGCATGTTTGTGATTCGGGTGATGAGTGCATTGAGCGTTCATGATCTTGTCGTAGGCGTTGACTCGTGGACGCTGTTGTTGGTAGTTCGTTCACTACTGGAGAACTGATCTTTGGTCGGTATCAGAAAAACCGGAATAGTCTCAGTTCGAATAGTCCCGGTTAAAAAGTGTAACGGGACTATAGATCCTCACTTTAGTCCCGGCTGGTAACACAGACCGGGACTAAAGATGATTTAGATCTTTAGTCCTTGTCACACCTTGAAGTTCTCCCAAATCGTAAAAATTGAATTTAATAATTTATCTGAGAAATTGTTTAATTAAATCTAGAGAAAAACCCAATTAAATAATGCATTAAAGAAGTGAAAATGGCAAGGTGGAATTTTTCTTGAGTTCCCCATGTCAAAATACGTTAACAGGATTTTTAGTGGAATTTTCAGAGCCCTAAAAATAATTTTAACCAATTAAAAACCCTCAAGCGCAATAAATAAATCCCTAGGAGAATTCTTTTTTTTTTTCTCTTCTTGGGCCGTCGGCCCATTCCTTCTCGTTCCTGGGACGCCGCCGCGCGCGCCTCCCCTCCCCTCCCGGACCGGCCCAGCCGCCGCGTCGCGCCCGCGCCGTTTCCCCTTCCCGGGACGGCCCAAGGCCGCGGCCCGAGCCGCCGGGAAGTCCGCTCCACCTCCCTCCGCGCCGCTCGGTCGCTGACGAGTGGGCCCGCGATCGAGTCGTCTCCGACCTGGCCGGGCGCCGCACCCACGCGCCCGCAAATCCCGGCGGGATTTCCGCCGCGCCGCCCCTATTTATTTTTCCCTCCGAGACCGCCGCTCCACGTTTCCCCCGCCGCCACCGTCCCAAACCCTAACCCTAGCGCCGCTCCGCCGCAGCCCGTGTGCCGCCGACGCCGCCGTTTTCGCCGCCGGTGAGCACTGCCGCCTTCCCCTTTTCTCCTTCCCCTCTCGGCGCCGTCGCCCGCCGTGCGCCTCCCGGCCGCCGCCGTGCGCGCCGCCCGCGCCGCTGCCGCTGCGCGCACCCGCCGCCTCCCGCGCCGAAACCATAGCGCCGCCGCGCGCCATGGCTGGCTCGGTCAAGCCCGAGCCCGACCGCTCGGCCGTCCGCGCGCCTCAGCCGCCCGATCGGCCGCCCGGGCCGATCTTGGCCGTCCGCGCTCGCCCGCGTGGCCGCCGCGTCGCCCGCGCCGCCCCGCCGCGTGGCTGCCGCGTCGGCGCCACGTGTGCGCCACGTGGTGCGCAGCCGCCGCCGCCGCAGCTGACGTCAGCCCTAGCCGCTGACGTCAGCAGTGACGTCAGCCCTAGCCCGCCGCTGCCAGCCCTGACGTCAGCATGACGTCAGCCCTAAGGGTTTATTGCGCAATAAATAATTAAGGATTTTTCTGTTATAGTAAAAACATAGATAACTTCAAAAATTCATAACTAATTCATCCGGACTCCGTTTTAGTCCGTTCAAGTCTCAGAAAATTCATAAAAATGTCTAAAATCCATTAAAAATAGTTTTCTTCTGGAGTATGTTTTAGAGGCAGACTTTTCAGAGGAGTAGGCTTGTTGCTACCGTCGAGGAATGCCTGTGGAGTGGAGTCGCTACGTTACGATTGTTTAGTTTATTAGAATAGTTTGTTTCCTTTTTCCGTTGCAGTTTTGTAAGAGATTTTTTTTGTTTTGTAAGACATGGATCTGTATGGCAACTTTGTCATTTGTGTACCCTGGCTGGTCCTGGATAGGGATTTTAATACACAATTTGCTTTGGAAATTCTGGTAGTGAATTTCTGGGCATGACAGTCCTGGTTGGTGTTATTAACCGGGACTAAAGTGATCTACCTTTATATACTTCTTCGTCCCCCTCCAGCCCGAGCCATTGCTGCCAAGAGGAGAAGGAAGAAGGGAAGTGCTGCCAAAATTTTTGATAAAATTGTTTTGGTGATAATATACAAATCGTAACGATCGAAAAGGTTAGCAAATCCATTCTCTAATAATGTATGCTTAGCATATTGCATTTATAGCTTTGTTTCTATAAAATATTGTCTTCAAAAAGGTTTATGCAAAATGATGAGAGAGAAAATATGTTAGGCAAAATTAGGTTGATTTTGAAATTAGAAAATTTGGATACATATGTTATAAAAGAGATGACTGAGGGAAAATATAGAAAACTAAGATAAAAGAATTGAAATCTAAATTAGTTTAATAAAATAGTTTGAAAAAAGTAAAAATCGTTAAAGATATGTTTTCAACTTTACAAACCATAAAAAAGAATAATATGTGGGACTATTGTAAAATTATTGTATGATTATTTGTAAAAAAAGTAGAAAACAAAGGTAATTGAAAAATATGTAATATAGCTAGAAATATGTTTAGCACTTTAATAAAAATTTAAAACTAATTGTAAACTTCTCTTTCTTCTCGTCTCATCTTGGTAGCTCTTTTCTAGAAATTAGTTTCACTTTGAATCATGATGTTTTAAATTTTTATATGATTATTTAATTAGTTTTAATTGTGTGGATTTCGTTAGTAACATTGGACTATTTGATGTATAGATAGATCGGCAATGGATGTACACCGCGGACCGACGGTCGAAAGAGTTTATTGAAGGCGAGCATTATTTTTTGAATGTGGCCAATGCTAACAAGTATAAGGGTTTCATGTGTTGTCCATGCAAAAAGTGCAGTAACCAGAAGGAGTATTCATCATCAAGAACTATTCATGCGCACTTGTTTGAGTCTGGATTCCTGCCTGGATATAATTGTTGAACCTCACACAGAGAGCTAGGGGTTACAATGGAAGAAGACGAAGTAGAAGACGAGAATATTCCAGACTGGGCTCATCAATACGGTGGATTTTAAGAAAATCCAGAAGGCGAGGTGGACGGAGCTGTTCAAGATAACGACGCTATAGATGATCTTGGTCAAATGTTGCGGGACGTAAAGGACGGCTGCGAAAGTGAGAAGGAGGTCCAAAAATTGGACCGTATGTTAGCGGACCACAAAACTTCATTGTACCCAGGTTGCGAACAGGGGCACAAAAAGTTGGGTACGATGCTAGAATTCTTGCAATGGAAGGCCAAAAATGGTGCGAGTGACAAGGCATTTGGCGAGTTATTGAAACTCGCCAAGAACATTCATCCGGAGGGAAACGAATTGCCCAAAACAACATACGAAGCTAAGAAGGTGGTATGCCCTCTAGGACTAGAAGTACATAAGATACACGCATGACCAAACGATTGTATCCACTATCGCGGTGAGGAGTACGAGAACCTAGAAGCATGCCTGGTTTGTAAAGCATTACGATACAAGATTAGACGAGATGATCCAGGTGATGTTGACGGACAACCTTCGAAGAAGATTGTTCCTGCTAAGGTGATGTGGTATTTCCCTATAATACCATGGCTCAGGCGTTTGTTCAGGAACAAAGAGCATGCTAACATGATGCGTTGGCACGCAGAAGAACGTCAACAAGACGGGATGCTGAGAGACCTCGCCGATGGGTCGTAGTGGCAAAACATCGACAGAATATTTCCAGACTTTGGAGAGGATGCCCGAAATGTAAGGTTCGGTTTAAGTACAGATGGCATGAATCCATTTGGAGACATGAGCAGCGGCCATAGCACTTGGCCTGTTACCATGTGTATCTACAACCCCCCTTGGCTATGCATGAAGCGAAAGTACATCATGATGCCAATTATCATTCAAGGCCTAAAGCAACCTGGTAACGACATTGATGTGTACCTCAGACCATTGGTTGAGGATCTGCTTTTGCTGTGGAACAAAGAAGGTGTCCCCGTGTGTGACGAGGACAAACAGGAGCAATTTAACCTACGAGCGTTGTTGTTCGTGACCATTAACGATTGGTGTAACATACGCAAAATTCTAGATTTCAACTTTTACATTCTAAAATATGGAAAATGATTTTTGTGATTTAGAAAAACTAAAATTTTCCAATGAAAACCCTGGGCGAGTCTAAGAATACTAATTTTTGATTTACAAAGTCGTGATTAATTTAAAACCTTTTTCTTGATAGCTCAAAGAAAGAAAATAAGGCATAGTGTGTGCATTTAATTGCATGATGTATTGTTGATCTTTGAGTTCTTTTTCTTGTTTATGGATTTTCTAGCATTTCATATTAGGATTCATGAGAGTTAACTTAAAAACCTGAAGCAAATACTTAATGTATTATTTACAAGGATGTAAAATATATGAAGTTGAGTATCTAAAATTATAAATCATGCTCAACAACATCATATTAGGTCAAGAATTATTTAAGTATAATTTTACAGCATGTAATTATATTTTAAAATAGGAAACATATAAGTAAAGATAAGCTTATTGACTATTTAAAAATAATTGGAGCAATATAAAATCATAGGGAAATTCATGTAGATACTATGCAATATATATATCTCACTAGAATTTTTGTATAATTTAATATGTACAATTGATATCCCAAATAATTAGGTCAAAGCAGTCAAACCATAGTTATTTTCAAAACCCTAATCGGAAAAATCAATACACATCTCATATGTGTATTTTATCACATGACAATGTATAGGGTTTATAATTTATTCAAATACTAAACTATTTATCAGGATTTATTATAATTTTTCCAGAATTTATTTTGTAGGTTTGGACCTTTTAAAAATTCAAACAAATTTCGGCTGAACTGAATTTCTTATTTTTGCTGATATTAAAATATAAATTGTTTTTGTGTGAGACCAAAGAAAATGGAACCTAGGTATTTTTATCTACCACCATAAAAATCTACATTACTTTATCTTTCATAGAAATTAAGTTGTGAAATTACAAAGAAGAGGAGAAGGAAAATATATAGTGAAAATCCTGAAATTATCCAAACATTGTGTCCACCAGTTTTCCTACTCGTCCCTCTCCTTCTTACCTAGCCTGGCACGCCCTGGACCCACACGGCAGCTGCAAGGGCTAGCTCTCACTCGGTAGAAATTACTCTCCACCGCCCTACCACAGAGAGAGAGACAGAGAGGAGAAGGAGGTCATTGCCGAGTGTTCGACGCGCGTCCGATGGCGTGGCAACGCCGAGCTCGCGTTCTTTTCCTCCTAGCCACGTCACCCATCCCCATTGCTCACTCCAATGCCGATCAAACCAAGATAGAGCTCTAGCTCTCTGTTTCCACCTCGTCCCTGTCGTCGGCCGCCAGGAAACACAACCGTGCCAATTGCCATCGAGCCATCGTCACCTCTATCTCTTCCACGTTCTATACTCTGCTCACCATGCCGATGAAATTCCCTTTTGATCCTGTCTTATTTTGACCACTGCAACAACGAGAACGCTGCCGTGCCATCGCCGGTTTGGAGCACGCTATGGACATCGCCGCCGGTGGCATCATAGTCGGGCAGCACGATTGAGTCCACCGGAGGCCGAGCCACTGCGCCATCGACCATGCCTCGAGATCCTCTTCAAAAGCCCTCAATCAATTTCACGAATCGCGTACAGACGAGGGAGATCACGGTCGTCTTCCCCGGCGCCGGTCATCATCGCCACCGTCAAGCCTCTTCGCCACCGGTGAGAAATAATCCGATTGCTGTCACATACACCATCCTCTTGCAGCTCATGACTCTAGGCATGCTTTGATTCGGTAGTTAGATGGCTGACTTGGCCTATCGACGTTGTCCCCGAGCTTTTTACCGCCGCCGCTGAGTATCTCGGTCACCGCCGTGTCACCAAGGTTTTTCCGTCATATCAACACACTCGGTAAGTCTCCAGGACCATGGTAGAGTCTCATGCATGCATTAGTTCGCGTGGAATCGAGCCGTAGCGCGATTTGCACATGCAACCCGAAAGCCTCCGCCGCCTGCGCCGTCGCCACCGTCGACTCCGACCACCGCAGCTAGTGAGCCGACCACAGATAGCTTCGCCGTGTTCCCCTCTCCATTTCACCTTTTGGTTGCCCACCGAGATCAGTCGCCGTTCGCCGTTGCCTCCGGCGGGAACCTCGCCGGTGCGTCGCTGCCTCACAGCCGCCGAGTCACTGACTTGTGGGCCCGATTGGATTAGAGTCTAAGGACTCGGTTTAGAAAGGACCTAATTAAAAATAGGGAAAACTTCAGGGACTCTTTATAGTGTTTGTGTTAGCACGTGTTATGGTCCTCGGGTTCTAATCGAGGAACTCTAGGGACTTTTCTGCAAAATAGCCAGAGACTGACCTGTGGACCCAAGGATTTATATTTTTGGAAAAATAAAAGGAAATGAGTTAATCTTTATCTTTTCAACTAAAAAGTATTCCAAACTTGTAAAATTCATATAAAATTAAATATAACTCATTTTTAGGTGAAACCAATTTCAGTAGGTTTGTAAAATTGTAAACTTTAATATGGTGTAATAAAAACCTATACTCACAGTAGGATTTTTATTTCTAAAAATTACAATATGGAATAGTTAACATAAAACTTGTAAAATTTATAGAAAATTCAATTATAATCCAAATTTAGTAAACCAAATCTCTGTGTATTCTATAATTTGTGCTCTTTATGTTTGTAAAATAAAGTTTTCCCAAATTCGGTACAAAAAATGTAATTATAATTGTAAATGACATAAAGACTTTTATTTTCCAACTAGGACTTAATTAATTTCTAGAAAATTACTAGTTAATCCCAAAATTATGAATCCACTGCTGTTTACCTTAGAATTCTATACCTTTTGATTTGGATAAAAAGAATCTGACAAAACTACCTCCTAAAACCAATTTAGACAAATATCCTTTTCTCTTTTCGTTGAATTTGTAAAATTCATAACTTTCAAAATAGCAATGCTAAAATAGAAATTTCTTCACCTAAATTTATTTTAGAATATGATCAACCCACTGTGAGAACTTCATGCATGTTAGAGCATATTGCATATGCATGTTTATTTGAATCTTATTCGCATTATTGCTTCTTATCGGTAGATTCAGACATTCCGGAGTACGTGGAGCCGGAACCTGAGTTCGATTGTGATTTCTCACAGCAGACAGGCAAGCATCTAAGCATATAGAATCCCTATTTTGCTAAAATAGTTTGGTTGCCAAATGATATATATACGCATGTGTTGATTTACTACAAACTTATCGGTAATGGTTAGAATTGGTTACACCTAATTGCTGCATATCCTTCCTTGTTCCATTGTTGTCATTTATCCTTGTAACCTCTGGGCAGCAATACTTGGGAATGTTTATGGTTTTACCGATGCTTAGCCATGCTTAGACTTAGTAGTGTTAGAAATCGATGGATGGAGCTATCGATTGAGGTTATCCATTACTTGCGATTTATGGGCATAAAATTTGACTACTTACACTAAATGGTTCATATGAATAATATGTTTTAACTTGGACGAGTGATAGGGCGATGAAGGGATGGTGGTTTTTCCCTGATGCAAGTAGCCTCGTCTGGGTTGTTAAGGACCGAACATGTTGACGTCTATTCAAGCACCTTACGTACTACCACACGCCGGTATGGAACGGCTTGACTTAGTATTACGTTGCACTGTAATCATCTACGCTACGCTGGTCAATCGTGAGGATGGTTGTTCCTTTGGAGTTGCCCCGGGTGTGCTTGGTTTTGGCAGGGGGTTTCTCCCGCGATGGTGAGCCCGCCTTAGCCACATCACACACGCACGTGGCTAAGTCGTCGGGGGCCTAGGCGGAGTTTAGGTGATTAGAGTGGGACTAGGAAAGGACATGTTATGAGCTTGTGTCACTTGTGAGTCACACCTGTGTGGTGGTGAAAGCATTTGACTCTTGTTCATTTCGTGTGGGTAAAGATGTACCCCTCTGATCAGAGTAAAACTATTCGAATAGCCGTGTCCACGGTTACAGGACAACCGCTTGATGTGTTAGTCAGTCTATGTTAGCATCAAACCGGGTTAAATATGTTAGTTTAGTCTTGGATATGAAATGGATATATTGATAAGCCATAGTTGGACAATGGTTGTCCATGGTTGGTGATGAGAGCACGGGTTGTGCTTATACATGGATAGTGATGAGAGCACAGGTAGTGCTTATACTTGAATAGTGATGAGAGTACGGGTTGAGCTTATTTGTGTTTAAAATTTCAGATTATGCTAAGTTTGAAACTCTATATTTGCAACTTGTTATTTGATCAACTAAATTTGCTTTTATGCAAAACTTGAACCCTTATGCCATAATCTAAGGTAGAAGCTTGCATACTCCTTTGTTCTATATATATATATGAAAGAGTAAGTCTTGCGAGTACATTTTGTACTTAACCCGATGTCTGCAATTTCAGAAGAGGACGTTGGAGAACTTGTTTGTTCTTACTACCCTACCGAGGGCGGTGAGGGTGGTGAGTAGTCTTTTTAGCTTGACTCTTGCCCCGGTTGGTTGCCCTTGTGGGATGGTGGGTAAACCATAGGTTTTACTTTTGCTTATGTGAATTTATGAAACTTTCACTGCTAAAGTTTGTGTTGTATGATGGGCTGTTGAACCCCATTGTGATATAAGTAGATTGCTGTCCTTATATCCATCTTTATGCATTTGTGATGTTTATCAATTGCTTGCGATTAAAGTGCAAGGCTAGTCGCTTTTCCTGGGGACTAGCTAAGCATGAGTATGAATTTTGATCAATTGAGATGTTGTAGAGCTCTCGCAATTTGAGTCAAGTCTCCTGAGATGTGTAACACATCTGGTCGCCGCCTTCGTGTGGTTTGACAGGCATGTCTCAGGCTGAAGTTGACTGGCATGCGGAGTCCCAGCAATATCTCCTTTGCTCATTATTCGGCATTATGTATTTTATATCGAATGGTGTTAATTTGTGATCATGGGCACATTGAGATATGAGTGGCTATTTATGCGTGTATGGATCCCACTCATTCAAAAGTATGTGGTGGTCACAAATTACATTGAATGGTATAATTTTCGGGTGACCACAATTGGCCTGCACTTAGCAACCTATCCGGACAGTCAAACAAAGGGTACAAGGCTTGCACCCATTGTATGGATGAAACTAAAAGTACGTATCTGAAACACTGCAGGAAGGTTGTTTACATGGGTCATCGTCGATTCCTTGTTGTAACCCACCCTGTACGAAAAAAAGGCAAGCATTTTGAACAGAAGGCAGACCACCGTACTAAGCCTAAACATCGCAACGAAAAAGCCATGTTTGCTATGGTGAAAGATCTCAAAGTAGTATTTGGAAAGGGACCTGGCAGCCAACCTATAGAGAGCGAAGATGGTCACGCGGCGATGTGGAAGAAGAAGTCTATTTTTTGGGAGTTACCCTATTGGGAAGTCTTAGACGCCCGGCACACAATCGACGTGATGCACCTCACTAAGAACCTTTGCATCAACCTGTTAGGCTTCCTAGGTGTATATGGGAAGTCGAAAGATACACTTGAAGCACGTAACAATCTCAAGCATATGCAACAACGCGAGGACCTTCACCCGGAACCGAAGGATAAAGGAAGCCATTACTTGAGTCCTGCAAACTACACCCTGAGCAAGGAAGAGAAGGAAAGTATGTTTGAATGCCTGGAGAGCATCAAGGTACCGTCTAGATACTCCTCGAATATAAAGAGAATAATAAGCATGAGGGAGAAGAAGTTCACAAACCTAAAGTCTCATGACTGTCACGTGTTGATGACACAACTGCTTCCTGTTATAATTCGTGGTATCCTTCCTGATAATGTCCGGGGAACAATAACAAAGCTATGTGCTTTCATGAACGCAATTTCGCAAAGGATCATCGATCCAGACAGTTTAACAACCCTTCAAGAGGACGTGGTCCAATGTCTCGTCGGCTTTGAGATGATCTTTCCACCGTCATTCTTCAATATAATGACGCATCTTCTATGTCACCTTGTGAAAGAGATCAGTATTCTCGGTCCTGTGTACCTACACAACATGTTTCCTTTCAAGAGGTACATGGGCGTTCTAAAGAAATACGTTCGTATCCGTTCTCGTTCGGAAGCAAGCATCGCCAAGGGTTATGGAACAGAGCAGGTCATTGAGTTCTGCGTAGAATTTATTGAAGACCTTCGTCCAATTGGGGTACCCGAATCAAGCCATGAGGAGAGACAATAGGGAAAGGGGACTCTTGGAAGGAAAGCAATAATGACTGTGGACAACGATTTATTCCATAAAGCACATTTCACGGTTTTGCAACAATCTTCGTTGATGGCTCCTTACATCGAGGAGCACCTGGCGATTGTTCGCTTAAAAAACATCGGTAAGTCTGATGCATGGATTACACGCCATCACATTGATATTTTCCCCGCTTGGCTACGACAACATCTAATGGGTGCCAAAACCATTGACCGACAACTAGCCTTCTTGGCGAGGGGGCCTTCTTGCTCGATATCGACATTCCAAGGATATGAAATCAATGGGTATACATTTTACACAAGAACCCAAGACAGAAAGAGCACAAACCAGAACTCTGCTATTCGTATCGACGCCATGAGATACGATGGTGCAACTAGCATGTATTACGGTGTCATCGAGGACATATGGGAACTAGACTACAGACTCCTGAAGGTACCTCTGTTTCGATGCCAATGGGTTAGGCTCACCGGTGGAGGCGTAACGATTGATGACAGTGGGATGATAACGATTGACCTAAGCAAGGTTGGATACTGAGATGAACCTTTTGTCCTAGCCAATGATGTAACACAAGTTTTCTACGTGAAGGACATGTCTAGCAAACCAAAGAGGGGTAAAGGACCCGACGAGCCAAAGCGCCACATGATTCTCCTAGGCAAAAGGAAAATCGTCGGATTCGAGGATAAGACTGACAAAGATTACAATCAGTTTGACGGGCAACCTCCGTTCACGGTGACGGTTGACCCAAGCATCCTCCTATCAAAGGACACCCCTTACTCACGCAACGATCATAGCGAAGGAACATTAGTGAGGAGAAAGTACGTGAGAAAAACAGTGACATAGGTTGTTGTACGGACGATGCAAATTATTTATAATGTATTGAAGGCCATGCAATGTTTGTGTTTTTTTACTAATACAATTATATAAGGAAAACAGTGACATAAGTTGTTGCATGGACGATGCAAATTATTTATAATGTATTGAAGGCCATGCAATGTTTGTGTTTTTTAGTAATACAATTATATATGTAATATCAATTTTAAACTATTTAAATAGGTTATATGTTATTAAATAGTTTAGTACTATTTAAATAGTATTTAAATTGGTTATATTTTAATTATATAGCATTATTGAAATGTAATATAAGATTTAAACTATCTAAATTGGTCATATGTTAATTATATATATTTTTTAAATGTAATGTCAATTTTAAACTATTTAAATAGGTCATATGATTTTAGATAGTTTAATACTATTTAAATAGTATTTAATATGGTTAAAGCAATAATTATATATCATTATTGAAATGTAATATAAGATTTAAACTATCTAAATTGGTCATATGTTAATTATATATATATTTTAAATGTAATAGCAATTTTAAACTATTTACATAGGTCATATATTATTAGATAGTTTAATACTATTTAAATAGTATTTAAATTGGTTAAATTTTAATTATATATCATTATTGAAATGTAATATCAATTTTAAACTATTTAAATAGGTCATATGTTATTTATATGTGATTATTTATATTTAATAATAATTTTAAACTATTTAGATCGGGCATATGCTATTTCAATGTTTCAATCTATAGTCCCGGTTGTTAAACATAGCCGGGACAAAAATATATTTTGGAAACAGCAGGAAATATCTTTAGACCCGGTTGGTGGCATCAACTGGGACTAAAGATCGCGACTATAAATAGCTGTGTGCATCGTCTTCTTCGGATCCACACTTAGCCGTTTCATTCTCTCAACGCGCACGTCCTCCGCCTTTGCCGACGCCGTCGTCTTCGTCGTCTCCGCCACCGTACGTCGTTGCCGACCTTACCGCGCCTCCCGGCCGAGGTTTGCGCCGATATCTCCTCTGCCATTTTTTTCGTCGTTTCTCTCGATCGCATCCGCGCGCGTGGGGCCGCCGCCGTCATGTATGCCACCCCGCGCCACCGTCGCCGCCACCCCGCGCCACCCGGCCGCCACCGTCGCTGCCACCCCATCCTACCCGGCTGGCACCCCGCGCCACAGACACCCGCTCCACCACACGGCCGCCACCACCGGCCCACGCCGCGCCACCAGCTATGGCCGCCGCCACCCCGCCGCCGCCACACCGCGCCACGGCCGCCGCCGCCACACCGCCCCACGGCCGCCGTCCCCCCGCCGCCACCACCCCGCGCCACCGCCGCCGCCACCCCGTGGCGTCGCCCGCACTCCACGGCGCAGCCGTCACCTTGCGAACGCGAACGATAGATCGATAGAACGTGAACGATACAACGTGAACGAACGTGAACGATATGTAGAACAATAGAACGAACATGACCGAACGAACGATAGAACAAACGAACGATAGAACGATAGAACAAACGACCGAACGAACGATAGAACGACCGAACGAACGACCGAACGAATGACCGAACGAACGATAAAACAATAGAACGAATGAACAAACAAACGATAGAACGAACGACCAGACGAACAATAGAATGATAGAACGAACGGACGATAGAACAAACGACCGAACGAGGAGTAGAACGAACGAATGAACGATAGAACGAACAACTGAACGAACGATAAAACAAACGAACGAACGAACGATCGATAGAACGAACGAACAAACGAACGAACGAACGATAGAATATGGAGGCCGTGTTCTCCACAACCATGTGTATATTTCCTCTGTCTTTATTCATTCATATGTATGTGTGGAGCAAATTGTACCAATGTGAGCCAACTAAAAGGAGGACTAACTTAATGGTTCAAATAAAATACATTTATTGCAGTAATAGTTCTTTAGATCACCCATATCATACATAGATCACTATGGATCACCCATATCACACGAAACCAATGTCTCTAGTCGAATATGACCGAACGATGGAACGTGACCGAAATATGCAGATATGCATATATGTTTTCAATGCAGATATGCAAGCATGATGTGTAGATTAATCATAGATATACCAAATTGTTTGCAAAAGATTAATCATATATGTGTTTTCAATCATAGATGTACCAGATTAATCATAGTTGTGTTTTCAATGTACATTGTTAATGCTATAATGTAACCTCCGTTTTGTTTGCAATAGTTTTCATGTTTTCACGTGGATACACTGAATATAATATTGCATATCTTTTTATATTTTTCAATAGTGATTTAATTTTTTGTCTAATTTTTTTCTAATAGATGCTGACCGCCGTCGTCGCTCAAGCTTAAGTGGCCCAATTACTCCAAGCAAAACAAAGGCAAGTTTCATTAATTCCCGTGTGTGTGTGTGTATATATATATATGACATATGCACGTAGGTTGCATGTATAACAATGAATTAACTGGTCATCGTATGTATTTCTCAACAATGTCAATATATGTATAACAATATACTCTTAGTTGATGTGTACCTCATAATGTTACGAACAGATGGCAGATCGCGATGATGAACAGATCCTCATGGACGAGATCGCAGAGGGCAGCAACCAATGTTGGGCAGATGAGGAGCCAGAGGACCCTAACCAATACCTGAACGAGGAGGGAAACGAGGGCACAAATCAAGAGGAAAGTGAAAGGCAACCGACTGTTGGAGAAAAGAGGGCACGCGGACAACGGGGTGCCGCAAGGAAGCTAGAGGGTAGGCACATTATTAGTGAAGTGGCCCCAGGCGGCGAACCAGTAGCCCCAGCCACTACGAAAGTTTGTGGGATACAGTGGTTGGGTCGTGAGGAATCACGTGCTCATTGGCACAGTGCACTGGCGTCAAACAAGGTCAACAGAGGATGACGAAAGTTATCTTCCAGATACGGAGAAAGCATTGCTGTGGACCACCATGCTCGAGACCTTCACAGTCCCTGAGGCAGATCAGCCAAGATTGAAAGAATGGACGATGAAGAAAATGGCTGAACAGTTCCAGAAGTACAAGTCAGCTCTGTACAAGAAATACATCATGAAGGGTCTGACACCTGATTTCGACAAATTAACCAAGCTGAGGGATCATTGGGATGTGTTTGTCGCATACAAGACTTCCGAGCACAGGCAAACGCAAATAGCAAAGAATAAAACCAATGCCACTAAGAAGCAGTATCATCACCGGCTAGGGTCAGGCAATTCCCAAGTGGGATGAACTGGAAGCTGGGTTGATTGGAAAGGGTATTGAGCCGGCCACAACGAACTGGCCTGAACGTTCCAGAAATTGGTACGATGCTCATGGTGGAACGCTCGATCCCACTGATGGCTCCCTTGTATTCGGCGATGCGATCCGCGAAGCAGCTAGCCAACTTACGGAAGCAGTGGAGGCGTCTGCTTAGGGAACATTCCATCCTGACAGAGAGAAGGATGAGCTTACGCTCGCACTACAGAATCCCGAGCATCCAGGACGAACATGAGGAAAAGGCGTGGTTGCATAGATGTAACATACCACAACGACCTTTTAGAAGGCTATGTAATATTGAATGGTGGTCGAAAATAAAAATCTCTTTTTCTGAGTTTGTGATTAAAATTTTCTTTTTCTGGCCGTTTATTTTAAAGCATATGCATTGTAGCTATTTGAATAAATGAACCCGATAATTAAATACCCAGATAAAAATCTAAAACATTAGAAATAATGGAATAACTCAATGGGTTTGACCCATGGGTATGGAGTAAATTATAAGTTTTGCTAGATTTTAAATTTTCCTTTTCAAACTATTCAAATAAAGAGTTTGATTTAAACTTAAAATCTGAAATTTCAGATCCTCTAGAACCTACTTTGGAACTTCATGAAAATTAGATCAAGAACATTTTAGTGTGGGGAATTTGACCATATTGGAGATGAAATAGTGTACTACCAATTTGCCATTTGGGTTTTTACCAAAATGTCCCTGGAAAATAGTTTGAATCGAGGGCAAAGTTGGAATTGAACCATCAGCTCAGACTTAGCCATTTCCAGCTCCTTCTTCTTCTCTACACCCCAGCCTTCACTGCCATGTGGGCCCAGGCTTTTGTGGGACTCGATTGTCAGCTGCACAGAGACGCACACGTCATGCTAGCGCCGCTCCACCGGCTGCCAGGCGCCCAACATGCGTCGACGGCGCCGATCACCGCTCCACCGCCACCTCATTGCCAACCGCCATATAAATTCTTCCCGGCCGACACACATCCTCTTTTCCTCACTGTGGTTCCATTTTCGCGAAGAAACCGAGGGCGTCAAATCCAGAAGCTCGAGTAGCGAAGTAGTCTTTCCTGGCGCCAGTGAGATCGCCTCTATCGTTCCGCATCATCGAGTAGGTCGCAATCCGAGTTAAATCGTGTTCCAAGGTCCTTATTCGATGCCATTGCTAACCCCTCAAAGCCCCAATGTTTTGGTGTAGCCAATTCCCGGGAACGCGCACCACGTCCACGTGAGCCATCGGTGCACTCCGAGCACCGCCGTGGAGGTCATCATCGTCGCCAGGCTCCAAGGCTTCAAATCCGCCTAAGTCACTTCGCCGACATCTTCACCAACTCAACACCATTCCGAGACCCAGAGGAATCGAGTCGGGAAGGCCTCAGTCGGGAGATCCCTTCTCTCTTCTCCATTCCCGGCCGCCACTGTCCTCTAGCTCTATCTCTCTCTCTGGTAAGTGTCAGGGCGATTCCTCGTGCACAGAGCTACTCCATGCCATCACTAACCAATGCTTGTACTCCTCCTAGCTTGCCTGGACCGGGAGCTCTCTGCCGACGATGACCGCTGAGCCGTGCCGCCATCGGGACCGAACCACGCGCTGAGGACCTTGCCGAACACCGTTCACGCTTTGGTGAGCTTCCTGGACATCCCTAGCCTCACATGCATGCATGCGCACGCGCAGGATAAGTCGCAAATGTGTTAAGCACTTGCAAGCCGTAGCAGGTCGCTGCTCCACCCGCTGCTGCCGTCGCGATACACCACCATAGCTCGCGAGATGGACCTCGTCGATTTCATCTAGGACCCCTCTATCATTTACTCCATGGCCGCATCATCTGTAACCCATCCGTTTGCCGCCGACATCGCCGCGAAACTTGCCGCCGCGCCACTGCTCTGTCTGAACCAGCGCTAGGGGCTGGTCTGCGATCGATTAGAAAACTCCAGGGGTGTTATGGCAAAACATACAGCCACTTACATGTGGGGTCAGGACCTTCCTGTAATTGCATAATAATCCGAGTACTATATTGCATAAGTACCTATGCCACGTGCAAATGGACTGCGGGTTCCATTTGCTGAAACCCTAGGGACCTTTAAGCAATTATGCAGTCACTGACTGGTGGACCCGAGGTCTTTTAGAATTTGTAAAATCTAGAGAAATTGATTAAGGCATTTTCTGTTGCACTGAAAATAGCTTTAACTTTGGAAATTCATAGTAAATTCATTATAACTCCAAAAATTTCAAACTAAATTTTGTTAGATTCCTATTTTTATGCTCTATCTTTTGGAAATGCTAAACCCAGCAGAACTCTAGAGATTTATGCCTTAATATTTAAAGTTTGTACATAGGCCATAATTAATTATTTTTCCAACTTTGCAACTTTGTAACTTTTGAATGTAATTTGATTAAATGGAAAATATTGCACTAAAAACTCAGTCAACCCAACATCACATCACCTCAAGCATAGCATTTAATCTAGGGCATGTTAACTTTTTCTTTTACATAAGTTTAATTCGAATCTATTCGTGTATGGTTAGACGACGGTCAGTTCCTCGTCGAAGAGGTGCATTATATAGCTGGACCAGGGGTGGAACCAGAGCAAGGCAAGCCAACCTTCCCTCTCTCCTTTGATCATATTGATCCTATTTTTGAAGGTTAACGTTTTGTTTGCAAAGATGCATAGTTATGTTGTCCAAAATAAAAGTTGGGTAATTTAAATAATTATAGCTATGCCTAAACCTTGCATGTATCCATTTGAAAAACTCCAATTATTTTGAGCACCCTTAGGATATTATATATACTATTACCTCAAGTATTGACTTGTTAGCTCGGAAATGTTTAGAATATATAAAAACTATCATTATGGGCATGTTATATTTTCAAAACTTGTTGTTTTTAAGTAATTTCTAAATGATTCAAAATGTGAAACTATTTGAGAAATAAAAGGAGAAAAAGAAGGTATTTACTTCTTGGGCAACAAGTGGTACACATATGGCTGAGATAGTTAAGGACTTCACTCAATGTCAGTCTCTTGTGTTTTTAGTACGACCACATGTGCTATTATGGGATAGCCATAGTTAAGATACTGTTATGTAATAACTAAAACTCTGAATCACCCCTATTACGATATCAACTGCTAGATGAAAGTGTATTAGTAAGTTTGACATGAATCCGGCTTGCTAATACATGAGTATGAATCTTGATCATGGAAGATGTTGTAGAGCTCATGCATTTTAGTCAAGTCTCCTGGATGTGTAACACATCTGGTCGCCACCTTCGAGTGGTTTGACGGGCATACTCCAGGCTGAAGTTGACTGGCACGCGTGAGTCCCAGCAATATCTTCTTTGCTCATTATTCGGTGCCTCAGAATTTATATTGTTTGATGTTACTTGTGATTTGTTGTTCACATAGCGGTTTGAATGGCTATTATGCGTGTATGGATCCCATTCACCGAGACTATGTGAGAATCACAATTGACATTAAAAAGTATAAGTCCCGGGTGGCCCGACAATAGAAATACGGATTTCAAGAGGACAACGACACTTACAAGAGTCGGATGAGGAGCAAGAGGGATACCGAGGCAAAATTAAGATATCTCAAGGAGAGGGTTGCCCTGCAGGACATACAGATGCAAGAGGAGGTCGAACGATGGGTGGACCAATGCATGGCGGAATGACAGAGACAGCAGACGGTGCAGCCGTATGCCCCTCCAATCATGGTGAGCCCCTCTGGCAATCGTAGCAGCTGTGCTTCTACAGGGCAAGCAGGAGAATAGGGCATGGAAGGTGCAGCAGGGCCAGCTCACGACGACCCATCGTACCCCGTAGATGAAATCACGCGGCGGACACCTCTTGAGCTGTATAGTCCCTCCAAGAACAGATCAATCAAGGTATGCTCATAGTTTTATGATATATGTCTTGTAAATTGCATAACCGGTGGTGCATGCATCTGCTAATTACTAAGTAACCTTGATTCTCGTGAAGGTGGCGTCGGGCATGGCCATACCAGTCGACCCTTCAGGGACATATCATTGCAGACCAATTCCACCTGGGTACTCAAAGGTCGAGGTTGAATTGGTGGAACGAGGGTTCGACGATCTCAAGCTAGACATCCCCGGAGGAGATGGGGAGACGAAACTAGGAGGCACAGCCCACGCCATTATACTATGGTGCAAGCGGCACATCGTGTTTCCCGGGCGAGCAGCGGCGTCTTCTCCTCCGTCGCCTCTGCCTGCACCCTCTCCTCCACCTGCACCGGCTCCTCCACAGCAGTCTCCTCCACCTGCAACCTCTGATTCGCCTGCACCGGCTCCTCCACCACAGTCTCGTCCGCCTGCAACTCCTTCGCCTGCACCGGCTCCTCCGCCTGCACCGTCATCGTCTGCTCCGCCTTCACGACCTAAAAAGTCGTACCCACTACGTCCCGCGCCGTCAAAGTCCACACCACAAAGAAAGAAGCCAAGACTTGATGAGCCAAAACTCCCCGCTCTCAAGAAAAGGGTGTATGATCGTACTCCCGAGGAGAATGAGGAGGTCGTACGAGCAGAAGTGAAGGCGTTCTTCGAGGCACGAAAACCACCAAAGAAGATTCCTATAGATTCGGCTGCTAAGAAATTCTTTCAGAAGATGAGCGAACCGGTCAAGAGGGCTTTACTTTCGGATTATGACCGGTCGGTGACGAAGTCGTATAAGAAACAAAGAGGAAAGGCCAAAGAAGTGCCTCAGCTCGGCAAGCAGCCAAAACAATCGGTTGAGCCGTTGCTACCACCTGGTGAAGAGGAGCTGAGGCAATGGATGAAAGAGACGGGTCTGAACAGGGCACAATTGGTGGGAGACGCACCAATAACCATGGCGACAGAAGCCAATTTGAAATACAAATTTAAACTCGGTGAACCGCTTGTCAAGCCTGGTCAGGTGAACACTCTCTCTACACAAATGCACCGATTCCATCAATGGTATATGGAACTTTCATCCAAAGGTAGAATGATGGTTGGAGCGAGGATAAGAAACACAAATTACTATCAAGGAGATGATGTTCTGTGGATCAACATCGAGAATGTATTCGATGTATACCAACTAGACGCTCTCGACGTCTCCATTCTCAGCTGCTGGGTTTTGTAAGTATCATTTTAGCAAACTTTATTTTGTTCCTTAGCTCCTTCTATGTACCATTCAATGGTTACACTGTGTCGATAAGACTGATGCAAATTCCTTTATCTTTTGTATAATGGAGATTCAATCGTGCCGTAGGCAAGGGATTCATGGACTGTCACACCCTGAAGTTTTCCTAAATCGTAAAAATCAAGTTTAATAATTTATCTGAGAAATTGTTTAATTAATCTAGAGAAAAATCCAATTAATTAATGCATTAAAGAAGTGGAAATGGCAAGGTGGAATTTTTGTTGAGTTCCCCGCGCCAAAATACATTAACAGGATTTTTAGTGGAATTTTTAGAGCCCTGGAAATAATTTTAAACCAATTAAAATCAAATTCAGAATTTAATTAATCCCAGGAATCTTCATTTCTTTTTCCTTTCTTTTTCCTCTTCTTTTTCCTTTTGGGCCGTCGGCCCAGCCCAGAGCGCGCACCGCGCGCCCCTTCCCTCTTCCGCTAGGCCGGCCCAGCCGGCCCCCTTTTCCTCGCGCGCGCCCCCTCCTTTCCCTCTCGGGCCGGCCCAAGGCCGCCCGAGGCCCGCACCGCCTCCCTCCTCCGCCCTGAGCCACCGACAGGTGGGGCCGACGCCCGGGCCGTCTTCCCCGCGGACGGCCGCCGCCGCCCACGCGCGCCCACGCCGCCCGTCTTCCCCGCGCACCCCGCGCCCGCAACCGCCCNAACTGCCGCCCACACCCCCTCCCGCGTCGCCCGTGCACCACGCGCGCCCACTCCCCCACCCCGCACCGTTTTTCCCCACGTCGTGGAGGCGAGATTCGCGGCGTAATCTCTCTCTCTCTCCGCCCGCGCCGAACTCCGGCGAGAAATCCGGAGCCCACGCGCGCGTCCTAGCCCCGGATCCCCTTTAAATCGTCTTCGTCGCGCTCCTCTCTCCTCTTTTCCCCAAACGCCGCCACCTTTCGCAAACCCTAACGCCGTCGCCCCTCGTGAAACCCTAGCGCCGCCGTCGTCGTCTTCCTCGCCGGTGAGCCGCGCCTCCCCCTCTTTTTCTTTCTTCTCTCGGCCGCCGCCATGCGCTCCTTCGGCCGCGCTGTCCTTTCCCCGCGTGCGCGCCGCCTTCGCCGCTCTCCGCCGTCCTTGCGCCGCAGCCTCCGGCCACCGGTTGCGCCGTCGGCCGCCGCCTTCGGCCGCCGCGCGCCATGGCCGAGCCGCCCGAGCTCGGGGCCGTGCCGCCCCGGCCGCCCGCCTCCCGCGCGCCTCAGCCGTTAGATCGGCCACTTGGGCCGATCTCGGCCGTTCCCCTCCGTCCCGCGTGGCCGCCCACGTGGCTGCCGCGTCGGCGCCACGTGGGCGCCACGTGGTGCGCCGCTGCCGCCGTGGTCCCGTGGACCGAGTCCACGGTGGACCGGCCGCCGCCGCCGCTGACGTCAGCGATGACGTCAGCCCTAGCTGCTGACGCCAGCCCTGGGATTAATTGCGCAATAAATTAATTAAGGTTTTTTTTCGTTTTAGGAAAAACACAGATAACTTCAAAAATTCATAACTAATTCATCCGAGCTCCGTTTAAGTCCATTCAAATTTCATTAAATTCATAAAAATTCAAAGAATCCATTAAAAATACTTTTGTGCTTTGTTTCAGTAGACTTATAGCATGTATTGTTGTTTGCTTTGTTTGTCGCGTAGATTCCGAAACCTCCGACGCGCCCGTTTATTTCGAGATCGTCGCAGAGGTAGCTTCAGCTCAGGAGCAAGGCAAGTCATGCTTCGCATTGATCATATTGTACCTATATTTACAAATGTCTTATTTTTTCGTAAACACTGCATTATTTCGCAATGTCATTTCATGTGGGTTATTACCTATTGTACTCAGCCAATTAGATTGATTATCATGTACCTTCGATAGCTGGGGTAATTAATTAATTATTCGCTGGTTTAGGAATGCTTAGCCATGCTTAGCTAATTTAGCTCACTAAAGGGGATCACCTTAAATAATTAATTAATGTAGTCTCTATGGTGACACTTTGGTTTAGGAGCCACCATGGTAATAATATTTAATTAAAATATGCTAATGGTGGGCTGTGGGTGCTTGGTTTTGATGGTAGCACCCATGGCAATTAAGGACCGATTCGCGGGAAACCCTGGAAGAATTACCGTGCGTACCACAAGCCAGCGTGGGCAACGGCTGGGCTTGTAGTGTAGCCTGTCTCTAGCTGACGTACCTAGGTTAGGGTGGGCGTGATGGAGTTGGGTCGGCGGGGGATTTACTCGTTGATCGGCTGCCGGATTCACCGTGGCACGAGAGGGGGCTGCCCGCTGCTGGATATAGGGAGCGGGGGCGAAACCTGTGGTGTGGTACGATTGGTTAGAGGGGGTTATGCGAAGGGTCCTGTCACAGTCTCTATTCGGGTACTTTCCAGTATCGCGACGCATGATTGACATGATGTTGAGGCTGTGTCTTGTGGGTACAGATGTACACCTCTGATCAGAGTAGAACTATTCGAATAGCCGTGCCCGCGGTTATGGGCGATCGACCAGATTCACCGTGATTAGTCTCACTTTCTTAATAACTGGAATTATTGGAACTGGTTTAGTTCAGGTGGTTGGTTTGGGCCTGTCGCAACGTGGATGTTGCGTTGGACAGTGATTGTTTAATATTGTTCAGTTAATTCAACGTTTTACTACTACTTTCAACTATTGTTTTAAATGCTTACTTTATGCAAATAAACCCTTGCCTTCCTTTGGAATATCTTGCATCATGCCTCCTTTTCCTGCATGACTTGTTGAGTACCGTGGGTAGTACTCAGTCTTGCTCAATTTTTTCCCCACACCAGAAGAGGAGTATGCGTCTGATGGAGGCTTCTCAGAGGAGTAGGTTTCGTCCGCCGTCGAGGATGCCTGTGGAATGGTGTCAGCCCGCTGCAAGAGTCCCGTTCTAGTTTAGTTTGCCTTTTCGTTTTTCCGCTGCATTTCTGTAAGACTTTTACTGAGTTTGTAAGACGTGGATCTGTATGTCAACATTGTCGTTTGTGTACCCTGGCTGGTCCTGGACAGGGAAATCAATACACATTCAGTTTCGGAAATTCTGTTTGTGAATTTCCGGGCGTGACATGGACCCTCGCAAAGTCAATGACGTAATGATACGGGACTTTGAGAAAGATACAGAGGACAATATTGTTCATTTCCTGGTGCAGCAGCATTATAAGACCTACATACTATTACCCTACAACATAGAGTGAGTTTTAACTGTCTTTCGAATTTGTACCAACTTTCTCCTCGTACTCATACCGTCTCATATATATCGTCTGACGCAATTTGCAGATTTCACTGGGTCCTTTTCCTCTCTGACCTTGAACTATGCAAAGTCCATATCAATGACTCAATGGATAAACCAGAGTCTACTTTCACCAAGATTTTTGAAGTGATAGACAGGTAATGCCATCTATTCAACTGTCATTAATTATGAACACTGCTATTGGTACTATGCAGATCTCCGATATTTAATCATAGCTTCCAACTGTACGTAGGACATGAGCAAAGTTCCGTACATTGGTCCACGGGGTTTGGAAAGAAAAACTTGGTAGGAGGTTTAATTTTCCTGTGAGTACATGCTCCAAAACATATTTAATCATTAATTGGCTCTAGAAAAAATTAGTACATTAAATCTCTCGTCGTTTCTCTTTAAGTGTGCAAAACAGGAGCAGGGGAATAACTTGTGTGGCTACTACGTCTGTGAATATACTCACGGACTTGTACACCAAATCAACAGTGACAAGGATCTGGAAGTACGTAAAAATTATTCATACATTATGTCTCGATTTTTTATTGACTTCGTATACTTATATCTCAATTTTTTTTTCAAATGATAGATTATTTACATGAGGAAAAAACTATCCAACGAAGAATTTATCGAGGCTGTTCAAGAACAACTGATGGGATTTACCAATGAACAAATAATTGATCCCGCGGGAGAATTTCACTACGATGGAAGATCTATTGATCATCATCCCCATGGATAACATGTCTTAGGTTTCTTCGTTATATACAATAGAACATTATAATTAACGAAGGATTGTAATATATGTATATATTCAAATGTGCATTCATGTACTTATGTGTGTGAGTATATTTTGGTAATATAAGTATATATTTACTTGAGTGTATATATGTAGGAAATATATATATGTGTAAAACATGTATTTATACATATATATATGCATATTGCATATATATATATAAATACATATATTACATATATACACATATTATATATACATATATATTATGCATATATATGTATTTATATATATATGCATAATATATAAACAAGCAGCTGGCAGAACCAACAATTGTTTTTTTAAAAAAATATCATTAGTCCCGGTTGGTAACACCAACCGGGACTAAAGATAGCTGACCCAGCAACGTGGTGCTTTATAAATAAATGCTTAGCCAAAGCTAAAATCATCCTAAAAAATCATATAGCACATAACATCATTAATAAGGTACGACGCATAATGACCCTGAGTATTAACATCACATTGTGCACAGACCACCAAAACAGTCCCACCCGAGTCTCTTCGATACACATAATTTCCCCATCCTCAAAGATATACGGCATTCGTGGTATAAAATTCGAGTTAATAAAACCCATAAATAGATTTACCAACCGTCTGAATAATATGACCAAAATAAAATAAGCCTAAGCCATAATATTGGTCTTAATAAAAAAACACACAAATATGACAAAATAGCATTGACATAATATATATCATCGATTGCTTTATAAGAACCAAACAGCTCCTGCGACCTACAAAAAAGTTACTAGGATAACTATAAAAAACTTTACTGTTTGTCACCTTCTAAATTGCATCATATCAACTTCCAAAAAAGTTGTGTAACTGCTATATGAAAGGATTTTAAAAGTATTGGACAATAGAACACGTGCAAATTGCCAAGGCAAATTTGCTTCAGTCCCTATAGACACGTGACAGGCCACACCTGAGATATGGGCTGTAAGCTTCTCGTGGGCTTCAGCCCAAACAAGGAAAAACCTACCGATACCCTAATAAAATAACCGCCGAAGTGCTATCATCTTTTCCGCCGCTTGAACTTCTGAAAAATTCCCCTTTCGTGCTCCTGTTCACAGGCACCACCGTATAAACATAGAGCATGAAATCTACCAAATCCATCCATCCAGCCGCTCTTGATCCCATCAAAATCTGCTATGTCCATCTTGTTCTCCGTCCCCTCCAAGAATCTTAGCCTCCAACTCTATATTCGATCCACCCCAAATCTCGCTCATGGCAGAGGAGAGAGAAATCCCCTTCGAGCAATGGGCAACCTCTGATGCGAAGGAATCAACGTTGAAGTAAATGGTGAAAGAGGGAATTCTCTTGGTAAAAGAGATCATTGGTTGGCGTCCGGCATACGGCGAGGAATTCCCAACTCCAAACACTGGTGAGATTGTGGTCTTCATCCACTTTTTCTACTGTGGGTTTGCTTTGCCAACCTCTGAATTCTTCCGTGGCATCGTTGATGAGTCACGAATAATAAGGGATTCCAAGGAGAAAGTATAACAAAAATATCTCCCATGATAATAATTAATTAATTTACTGGGTTTAGGGTTTAGGGTGAAGCCATGACGAAACGCATCAACACCGAACACACATACCACTACTACAAAAACCTCCATAGGTACCGGCCACATAGATGCCGAATTTGCTAGAACCGGCACCTAAAAGACAATTCCCGCCCATTTTTCCACGAACCGGCACCTATAAGGTTTTTAGGTGTCGGCCTTTTTTACAAACTGGCACCTATCACATAGGTGCCGGTTTGTAATAAGAAACGGCACCTATGTCATGGCCAAAAAGGTGTCGGTTCTCCTTATAAACCGGCACCTATCACATAGGTGCCAGTTTGTAATAAGAACCGGCACCTATGTGGTGGCTTCCGTTGGAAGGAAACTAAATTGGTGCCGGTTCATAACATGATCGACACCTATATCCCTCAGTCTATATATACCCATCGTTCACTGCATACTCACGATTTTGAGGCTTCTCTTCCGCTCATCCAAATGGGGGGAGGAGGTTTTGCCCAAAAACTTAAAAAATATCAAGAGATCTATGTGTTTGCATGCGTAAAGGTTAGTGTATGTTGATTCTAATTCGCACTAATATTTGTCAAGTTATTTTTTGCAATTTGTTTTATTGAATGAGAAGCATGAAAAAGTATGATGACTTATTAATATTTTCGTAGGAGCGATGGATGAAGGAGGGATGAACGTTGCGGAGCGCGGTACCTTGGAATATGCCAGAAGAGTAACCAACTTCGTGATCACAGCCACGAGATCCCGATCATTGAACACGATGGAACACTTGCGTTGTCCATGCGCTGATTGTAGGAAGGAGAGACAGTTTCGTGCAAAAACAAGTTCATGAGCATCTCCTAACAAGGGGTTTTATGCCAAATTACACATGTCAGGACAATGATGGTGAAGATGAGAATCCGGATGTAATGGACGGAGATAATGTGGAGTTGCCTGCTGACGGAGGTGGATATGATAGTGACGAATCAGATGGTTTAGATCAGATGTTACGCGACAGGGAGACAGCCTACGACGATGACAGACAATACGAGAAGTTCAAGGGCATGGTGGAGGACTCAAAAACTCCGCTTTATCCAGGATGTAATGAGCAGCACACCAAGTTAGACGTCGTCCTCTCGTTGCTATATATGAAATCAACCAACGGTTGGAGTGACAAGAGCTTCACAGAGCTTCTACAGCTGATTGGAGACCTCCTTTTAGCAGGTCATGTACTGCCAGAAACAACATATCGAGCGAAGAAGGTTGTCTGCCCACTTAGACTGGAAGTGCAGAAAATTTACGCATGTCGAAATGACTGTATCCTATATCGAGGTGACTATGCAGACTTGGATACATGTCTAGTTTGCGGAGCACTACGGTATAAGGGTGGAGTTAACGATGATGATGATGTCGATGATGACAGTGGTGGCCCAGTCCTGAAGAAGAGAAAAGTGCCCGTTAAAGTTGCGTGGTATTTTCCTATAATCCCCCGGATTGAACGCATGTATGCAAACAAAAAACATGCAAAGATGGTGCATTGGCACCACGAAGAACGTAAGAAGGATGGAATGATAAGACACCCTGCCAATGGATCTCAATGGAGAAAGATAGATAGAAAATACAAAAAGCATTTTGCGCAGGAGATTAGGAATATAAGGTTTGGGCTGAGCACGGATGGGATGAATCCATTTGGTGACATGAGCAGTCGGCATAGCATGTGGCCAGTGGCATTTGTTATCTACAACCTTCCTTCATGGTTGTGCATGAAGCGTAAGTATATTATGATGCCACTTATAATCCAAGGGCCCAAGAAACCTAGCAATGATATCGATGTCTACTTCAGGCCATTATTGGATGATCTTAAGTTTCTATGGGACCGGAGTGTGCAGATGTGGGATGCGTACAAAAGAGAGTACTTCACCTTAAGGACAATGTTGTTCGTTACCATCCAAGATTACCCTGCAGCTGGTAACACATCCGGGCAAACAGTGAAAGGTGGTTGTGCATGTGTGCAGTGCATGCGGGACATAGCGAGCAGGTAGCTGAAGTACTTCGGAAAGACTGTGTACATGCGCCATAGGAGGTTTCTTCCAGCCGGCCACCAGTACCGTAGCAATACAAGAGATTTCGATGACACGGTGGAGGAGGGTACAGCTCCAACACACCGTACCAGCAAAGAGATTTTTTAAGAGGTACAAGATATTGAATGTATATTTGGTAAGGGGTAAGGCAATTGAAGCGCAACGAGCAAGGATGGTGAGAAACCTTTTTGGAAGAAGAAATCTATCTTTTGGGAACTACCATGTTGGAAAGATTTGGATGTCCGTCACGCAATTGACGTGATGCACGTTGAGAAGAATGTGTGTGAGAGTTTGATGGGACTCCTGCTAAACATACCCGGCAAGACAAAGAACACGTTGAAAGCCCGGAGAGACCTCGTAGACATGAACATCAGGCCCGAGCTACATCCTCAAGAATGTCCCAATGGTCGCTAGTACCTGTCTCCCGCGTGCTACACCCTTAGTACTGCAGAGAAAATAAGCCTGTTGGAGTGCTTACAGGGTGTTCGAGTCCCTTCTGGTTACTCTGCGAACATTAAAAGACTTGTCAACATGAAAGAGAAAAAAATAGTGGGCATAAAGTCACATGATTGCCACGTGCTGATGACACAACTTCTTCCTGTTGCTATTAGAGGCATTTTGCCAGATAAGGTTCGAAAACCAATCATAAAGCTGTGCTTGTTCTTCAACGCTATATATTAGAAGGTGATCGATCCAAGCACGCTAGACAAGCTCCAAGCAGATGCAATCATTATCCTTTGCCAGCTCGAGATGTGTTTTCCACTATCATTTTTTGATATAATGGTTCACCTCGTGTCACATCTCGTGAAAGAGATAAAGATTCTCGGCCCAGTGTATCTACATAACATGTGGCCTTTCGAGAGGTTCATGGGGATCATAAAGAAGTACGTGTGTGATAGAGCTCGACCGGAAGGCAGTATCGTAGAGGGTTATGCAACAGAGGAGGTGATTGAGTTTTGTATCGACTATATGGATTTGTATCCCATTGGTGTGCTGATGTCTCGGGGCAGGCTACTAGGGAAAGGGACACTAGGGCATAAGGCAATTTTCGCTCCTAGCCTAGAAACATTACGACAAGCACATTTCGCAGTGCTCCAGCAGTTGTCCTTGGTGGCTCCATTTGTCGACATGAATTATAACACACTCCGCAGCGAGAACCCAAACAAATCAGAGGCATGGATAGCTAAGCAGCATAGGTTGAATTTTGGCGATTGGTTACGGAAGCATATCATGGCTATGAATACTGATAGTGACCAGCTGTATGTTTTGTCTCGGGGACCTGCGAGCACAATTCCTTCATTCCAAGGGTATGACATTAATGGATATAAATTTTACACGAGAACCCAGGATGCCAAGAGCTCGTATCAAAATAGTGGTGTCCGCATAGACGCCTTCGACAGTAATGGTGTAGAACAAACGTACCATGGTTATATAGAGGCAATCTGATAGCTTGAATATGGACCGCTGAAGGTACCACTTTTCCAGTGTCAATGGGTCAAAATTCTAAGTGGTTTGAGGATTGACAAGTACGGAATGTTCATTGTGGACTTAAACAATGTGGGTTATCAAGATGAACCATTTGTGCTCGCAAAATCCGTAACACAAGTTTTCTATGTCAAAGACCCTTCTTCGTTGAACACTCGCCACATGGTTCTCCATGGAAAGCGAAGTATTGTCGGAGTTGAGAATATCGTTGATGAGGAAGGCTATGATCAAATCGACGAGCTACCACCGTTTGCAACAGATGTAGAAGGAGGCGAAGAAAGTCAGGAAGATGAAGACGAGGAAGAAGCACCATATGTTCGTAGCGACCATGAAGAAGGAGTAATTGTGATAGACCTGCATGTTTGAATTTTCTTGTAACAAACATGAATGTGTAATTTTGGATCATACATGTCACTTGGTATGACTTTTATACATAATATACACTACTGTTATTGTCACCACTAGGCTAAAATGAGTGTGTTCCTAGAACACATGCCCTGAAATTTGTCAAAGTTTTCTTATACCCACCTGGAATTCCGGAAGTACGCTCTTTTTCGGCCTTGCCAAAAGTATGCGAATGAGAGCGGCGCGAGGGAGCGGGCTTGCTGCCGCCATGATTGTGAAGGAGGCGGTGACAGGTTGAAGCGATCGTCAAAGGTTTGGGGTATTTAAATAACTTATCCATATAAAGTTACTCAAACAGGTGGTCACATATTGAAGTGCAGGCAGAATATAATTGCATAATTAATTATATTCTTTTAATATTTTTTGTTTATTATGGTTGTATTTAAGAAATAGAAAAATAAGTCATTGGTTCTAATTTATAAGGGAACAATTAATTTTAATCTTCTATAAAATGCATTAGCATAAATTAAGTCCAAATTCATATATGTTATGTGTGTTTGGAAAAAAAATACTAGCATAGTAAGTTTCATCGAGATACCAACTATTTGTTTCTCGTTTTCATTTACCATTCATTTGTGAAACCAATCGATGAAAAATACCTTTTTTTTATGTTTAATATGGTCAGACCCATCAGAGAAATCCTAGCCCTATCAACACCTTCAGATCCTAGCAAACTGCAGGACTTGTGAAACCACATATATAGTTGAATGCCTAAATGGTTGCTCTCCCATTTATACTAAAAAATTAATCCACATGATCCCTGCCAATAACCCCCCCCCTCCCAGAATGTCCAAAGGTACCGGTTCGTATTTACAACCGGTACCTATTAAGGTAAAATGTGCCGGTTTTAAATAAGAACCGGTACCTATTTGAAACAAAAGGTACCGGTTCCAATTTAAAACCAGCACCTTTAATCACAATAGGTACCGGTTGTAAATACGAACCGGTACCTATGTGGCTTGTACATATATATATCCTACCATCGCCATTTCCCCAACCAGCCTGCCGATGCCATTTCCCCCAAACAAGCCTGCCGACGCCATCGCTCTACCGGCTGCCGCCCGTCGCCAGCCGTCGCTGTCCACTGCCGTCCCCCTCCTGCACCACCGTTGGTCCTCCTCCTGCCTAGATCTACCATCGCCACCGTCCACCATCGTCCTCCTTGCGGATCCGCGGTCCCCTCGCCCGCCCGCCTGCGCCCTCCATCACCATCCCCGTCCTACTCCACCGCCGCCGCTGCCCTCCTCCAGCACCGTCGTCCTCCTTCCGGATCCGCGGTCCCCTCGCCTGCCCGCCTGCGCCCTCCATCACCATCCCCATCCTCCTCCAGCACCGCCGTCCTCCATCTTCGCAGCCGCCCTCCTCCTCCCTGCCATCGGGTATGTTGTATATAATATAAGTAATTTTGGAACAGGGATTTCAATACATGGTAATCCAAGCATTTTCAGCCCATCGAGTGCTTAGGAGGGGTATACAAACAAGTCAAAATTTGATTAATGGAGTGACTAAAAGGAATTGTTTTTCTCTAACCTGCTAAATAACTTTAAAATGCTTATATTTAGAAACGGAGGAATTAGCTAGCCAGCCTCCTTCGTGTGGAACTTGGTGATGTTGTCATTCCTGAGAATGATTTGTATTTTTTAAACTACTTTGTAGCTGCACTTTTTTTTGTCTCAGTACATGTCTATTTCTCTGTTGTGAAGATGATGGCTGTTGAGTCTGCATTTTCCAGACCTATCATTGGTTTTTCAGGTTCACCCACTGCTGCCAAAGCCATCTAAATTCTCAATGTGACTTGCCTTATTTGATAATTTGAAGAACTAAACATTACGTGCCTGTTTGTAACTTTGGTATAGTTAAGTTTGGCAAAGAACCAAACACACCCTACGATTCGATATGACATCCTCCTGGTTTGAATTGTGTGCTGCAGTGAACTCATTTACTGAGATGAGCACCGGATGCCAGAGCAAAATCTAACTTAAGTGACTTGCTGCTATTAATTCCACTGCTTTCTGGACACCGACAGGCTCACCTTGTATCTCCACAACTCTATCATCATTTAGTGCAACAAGAGGCAAAGTCTCTGAAAGGAAAATATGGATTTATGCTAGCTATGGATTTACCCAAATAGTTAGTAGCAAAAGACATGTTAAGCTAGCTATGTGTATATTAATTTTTATGCCATTGATTTATTCAGGTTTCTACTGCACCTAGAGAAATCATAGCTATTTTGGTGTCAACCTGCAACTTGTTTGCTTGCCCACTCCCTGCTGCCAACTAGCTTTAGCAAATATTTTTAAAGAGGTATTTCTGAACATATGGCAAATCATCTATATTTGCTTGCTTATACAGATTGTTAAAAGCTGGTTGAAAATACTATATAGTTTAAGTTTTGAAGCTGTACTGTTGCTAGCATTTTAAACCAACATGTCATGGCACTATTTTAAATTTGCAGTACATGTGTCAGTTAACAATCATCATTACTATTATCTACGTTGCTGATTATATGGTTTCAGACTTAAGTCTATAATTATTAGTCTTCTAGTCCTAATTAACTGTGTCTCCTTCTAACATTTTCTGCCTTGAAAAATAGTTTGTTTTACTCCCCCGAAATATTTTGTTGGTGCACTTAACCCTAAACTATTTTTCTTTATTTTACACATTAACCACTTAAAAATAGTTTACTGTGCAATCTCCTCAAAATGCATAATCATTGCAGACAGTCAAATACATAAATAGGCTGCTAGCTTAATTGATGTATGCAAGCTGCTGGGTTAGCTACTACCTCGTGCAATTATTTAATTAGATCCTACTGGTCCAGTCAAGTTACGTATGGAATTAGATGGTATTACTTAACTTTTGGTAGATTTAGAAGAATATCATCAAGAGGACAATAAGTTCTTACACTAATTTCTTGTATCTATCTAGCAATAGTTCTAGCCTAGGTCTACAAAAAAAGGAAATGTCAGGGGAACAAGATGTCCATAGGCCTGCAAATTCAGGAGAAAGCGATGGTGGTAATGGTAGCCCAAGTGGCTTTCTAAACTTTAATCAGCCCGGTGATAACCCTGATAATATGGAGGTAAATTAACCCATCTAGAACAAATAAGACCTTAAAAGTACCTGTATCGACAGATCTGAATAACTAATTTATACTGATGTTTGAAGGAGGTTGATCCTTCGGCCACTACGCACTCTGTGAATACTTCAACCTCATCGGGAAGAAGAAAGGCTAGAGGTCCAACTAGGATGCCCTCAGGTCTATACACTATCACGGAGTTAGCTGCAGATGGGACCCCTATAGCTCCACAGTCGGCACTCACCCCATATGACAATGCTATAGGTGTCATCGTGAAGGATGACATCCCCATCAAGTACCGGCACTGGAAGAGCAGTGATAGAGATGAATTGGAGTGGACGGTACCAGACAGAGACAAAGAACTTGCTTGGGAAAAGTTAAAGCGGACATTCCAGTTTCCCGAGGGTTTAGAAGAACTCGCAAAGTCTGGGGCTCTTAAGAAGATGTCCATCAGCTTCAAGAAGTGGAAGACGGACCTTAACAGGAAGTTTGTCAAGAAGGGCCTGGCACCAAATTTTGAAGATGCCAATTATCGAAGGTGTCGTCTTTTCTGGGATAACTTTGTGGCCTATAGAACATCAGATGAGGCAAAGGAGATTAGCGAAAGGAACCAGGCCAATGCGGCCAAAAACCGATACCCTCACCGTCTCGGCCCTAGCGGATATGCTAAGAACATAGTCAAATGGCAACTCCGGGAAGATGAGCTGCTGCAAAAGGGAATCGAGATTGAGACGAAGGACTGGTGTCAACGGGGAAAGAATTACCAATATGCCCGAGGTTCAACACTCTCGGATACAGGCGAGTTGGTACACAAGGGTCCTCGAAAGCAAGAAGTGTCCCAAAGGCTCCACGATGCCCATCAAAAGTCCTTAGAAGGTTCTTTTCATGCGAGCAGGGAGAGAGATGAACTTACACTTGCATTGCAGAACCCTGAGCATCCGGGACGCACAAGAGGAATAGAACTAGTTCCATGGAGAGAAGGTTTTCCTGAAGACAGACATAGGTACCGATCTCGGATCAATAAAAATGCTAGGGACCAATCGGAAGAGATAAGGCAATCGAAAGAACAAATGGCACTAGTAATGGCGAGGCTTGAAAGTCAGGATGGAGCTGGCCGTGTAACCAGTCCAGGTGGGAAGAAAAGCAGCTACGCTTCAACTGAGGTTCCTCAAGAACCGGACACGGTTCATTACCCCGTGGATGACATCACTATACGTACTGCATGTAGGCTGCATGTGCCACTTCAAAACATCACTCAAGAGGTGGCACGCGCCATGGCACATCCCGTAACGGAGGGAGGAAGGATACACGGTAAGCCGATACCAAGTGGCTACTCAAGGGTTGAAGTGGAGGACGTGCCGAGGAGATACAGGGCAGTGCAGCTTGATTTTGCTCCTAAGGAGGGCGTGAACACTCTTGGAGAAGCCGTCCACAACATAATCTTGTGGCGCAAGCGTTTCATTATCTTCCCTTCAGGAGATGGTGATGACGAGCCAAGCGATGGCGGGTCTAGCTCTGAAGGACTTCCTCCCTCCCCTCAAAGGATGCCAACTCCACCACCATTGCCACATAAGAGCCCATCTCCTCCACCTGCACAACGTAAGAGCCCATCTCCTCAAGAGGCAGCACATCAGAGCCTAGCTTCTTCAGACCCGCCGAAAAAGAGGGGGCACCTCTGTAAACTTCCCATATGTCTGAACCACCATCTCTGAAGAAGACCAAGAATACGTCATTGCCTAACAGGTTCGAGCCATCTTTGAAAGTGCCAGTTGAAGTACAGGATCACTTCATTTGCATGGCATGGAATGAGGAAACTGCAAGCCAACTACCAATCCCTCATTGACATCCTAGATAAGACACTTCTGAAGTATAAGAAGAAGTGTATTCGACACGCTCCGTGTGCAAATAAATTCCGAGTTTGGTGCCACCCTTATTGCTCACGTCAGGATCCGGGCACGAGCACATGTGGGTTCTATGTGATGAGATTTATGTGGGTTTTCATGGAGGACGGCAACTGGAACATTACGGATGCTGAGGTTCGCCATGTCTCTTAAGACATAAATCCAATTGTCTAAACACATAGTACCTTTCCACATCTTTAATCCTTCCATTTGCAGAAATTAAAACTCCCGACAAGTAAATTGCTGCCACATGTTTGCTTGGGCCTCGCTGAACAGCTATGTGGATTCATCTTCGACCATATCATCTCGTCAAACGGCGCATACAACATTTCAAAGGCTCCTGCTGGGCTAGTGGGTTTCATTGAGGCTGGTGGCCCTAGTGACACTTTAGATAGCCGATCAATGACAAAGCATACAAAGACCTAGAATTAGTGGGCTATACCTTTCAAATATTTTCTAAGTATCTTGTAGATTAGTTATTTGGATTGATGTGGTTTTCTTAATGTCTTGAACATGCATTAAGTTTCTCTATTTGTTAATGTTTATCTATTATTTTTTGACACATATATCTAACCATGTATTAAATTTTTTCTATTTAATATTTTTATCCCTAACAGCAACAGGTGATCTCACTGACTGGATGTGGCATGGATGAGGGAGGCATCATCATTGTTGTCTCTGTAAGCAACAGGTGAGCATGTGTAACTAAAATTTTCATATGAGTACGAGTTTAGAGAATTTGAGATGTTGTAGAGCTCAAGCAAATTTTTGTCAAGTCTCCTAAGATGTGTAACACATCTGGTCGTCACCTTCGTGTGGTTTGACGGGCACGTCTTAGACTGAAGTTGACTGGCACGCTGAGTCCCAGCAATATCTTCTATGCTTTCTACTCGAGATTTCGGGTTTTATATTATGGTTGCTACTTGACTTCAACCTGCAGCCTCTGCTGCACCACACTAAGAGTTCATTTTGGATAGCATAATTTGTAGGCGAAGGGTTTGGCTCCTCTATGTTTCCTATGGAATCACAAGTATATGAAAAATTCCTATGTATTTCCTATAACCAATTCCTTCATTTCAAACAAATCTACGGTGATCCAATCCATAGGATTTCAAATTCTTGGTTTTTTTTATGTTTTTCTTACAATCCAAAGGAGCCCTGGATCAAAGAATTTGTGAAGGAATTTAATATGATTTAAATCCTCTAGAATTTTTTTCTATTTGGCCCTTTGATACAAAGGATTGTAGCTTTTTAAACCCTGTGAAATTCCTACAGAATACCTCATTGCAACTAGATTTTGGAGGAATGTTAGAAAGAGCTCAAACCTCTTGGAAACTTTTGTTTGAATCTATCTCTCTCATCTTAATTCATGTATTTTTCCTGCAGTCTATTTAAACAATCATTTCTATGTTTTTTTTTGCAATTCTCTGTTCTATATACTTGCTAAATTTAATATGATTTAAATCCTATACAAAGTAGTAGTCAGCATCATAGAAAAGAAATGCTCAAAAGAAATAAGTACAAAACCCCACCCAAAGGTATCTCTAACAAAACACCAAACAAATTTAGCCATGGGGCAGTTAAAAATTACATGTGAGGCATTTTAAGTATTTTCACATAACTCACGGAATTCAAAGTCTTTTCAGTTTTTTTGTTTCAGCTCTTCAGTGGTTTGTATTCTGTCTTTGTTGGCTAGCGAAAGAAAGTGTTTCTATTTGAGGGGTATAGGTGCTCTCCAAAGAAAATTTTTGCCAGAATCAATTCTTAACTCTACCCCAGAAAAGTGGGTTGGATTGGTTTGGTTTGATTTGGAAAATGGGTTGGACACGACCCTCGACTAGTACTCCTTAAACACAGCATGGCTGTTGATATACTGCACCTCCGGCCATTCTTTGGAACTTTGATTTACTCCACCGGCCATTCTTGCCCTAAAACACAGTTGGGGTTGATAACAAAAGCTCCAAAACCTAACTCATACTAGTGTATAGTGCCCGTGCGTTGCCACGGTTTTAATCAAGGGATGCATCTAAAAGAAGATAAGAAAATTTTCATAGTTTTTGTCCATAATTGTATGCAATACAATATCTAAAATTACATACGCACTTAAAACAACCAGATGACAAGATTTAATACATAGTTTTTGTCTCAGACGATTGAATATGACCATAAATATAGTCCCAAATATATTCAAGCATAACAAGGCATTCTAAGTAGATGTTCAAGTTCTTCAGGGTAGTTTTCACATTCATTTGCATGACTCTTCAAAATACCCACCAAAAATTCCATCCTTAGTATATCTGATAGCTGTGAATAGCACATAGTAAGTTAACTTATTACTTTGATATGCATAATTCAAATATACACATAGAATATATATACTCACAGGGTTGATCAGCAATCTTTCCCCGGACCACTTATTTAGGTAATTAAAGACAAGAAAGCCTGACAATTTCCTGGAAAAGAGCAAGTGTTTATTTGTTGTAACTAAATAAAATGTCTACTTGATAAGAAAAATGAAATGTATTACAAGTTATTACCAGTTATACGTTTTTGGAAACCATTTTGGGAATTCAGGATGCCAGTCAAAAATATTATCGTTCCATGCAGGATTCGCCATTTTCATGGCGAGGTTGAAATGATCGGCAATATCAGACAATATAGTTAGATATGGACTGCATCTATCATTACCACTCTTTAGAGGAGGAGAAAGGGGATCCATAATGTAGACATTTTTCTTTCTCATGTCAATTATGAATAAAATGTAGACCCTATCTTGATGATGATACGGCAATAGAACCTGTAAATAAACACAGCTATAAGTGCATAAATAAATTTGTAAAAAGGAGTTTTACATAACATATATCTTTTTTTGTTCAGTACATGATCCATAATCTCATCAAATCTAGCACGTTGTTCCTTGTTAAGACTCCCTTTTATTTGTAAATGTTCCTGATCAACCCCCACTGAAAGTTCATCTCTGACCTCCCTCATTATGTCATTGGAATATTCAACTGTTTGACAAAAAAAATTAGATATCAGTATACTTTAAAGAAATTAGATATCAGTATACTTTATATATTTTTATTATCAGTATACAACGCTGTGACAAATTGTTACCTGTATCATTCAGCTCCGGAAGATCATAATCTATTATCTTTTTTCCCATGGATTGGAGCAAATCTCTAATATCTCTAAGCACCATTTGTTCTACTATTTTTGAGTTACAATGGTTTCTGCTGTAATCCTCAGACATTGATTCTTTATGCTTCTCCCACAGTGCACAAATTTCGGTTGCCCCACAATGAGCAAGAATAGTAGCAAATAACCTTCTGAGAGCATATGGCATCTGAAAGGTGGATGACTCACACAAGCAGTCATCAATTGTCTTATCTGTCTCTATGAGTCCTCTCTTCTCACATGATTCTCTAAAAGAAGGATATATGATTCCTGCTACGGTTTTCATATCCTCAAATGAAGTTGGGCCTCTAACATGATTTAGAAGCACTCTCAAAAAATACCTGTCGCCTTCAGCAGGGTGCGCATACACTATCCGCCCAATCTGACCTATTTTCTTTCTTCTTTGCCATACCTTTTTTCCACTGATCCACCGGTAGTACTCTGGCATCTCTTTGTACAATAACTTATTTGCAAAACTGTCCTCACGACAAACCTTGAAGAATTCTGTCAGTGTAGTCATAGAAGATTTGGGATTGTTCACTACTTCTTCTAAATTCTTTGTCTCATCAATAATAACGGACTGCATGTTTGGCAGATGACATTGGATGTACCGTATGTTTTTTCTGAAATATTTTGCATCAGCATCCACCTGACTCGTGAACAACCTCTTCAACTCAGCAGATACATCACCAATACACACCTTTATCTTTCCCTTTCTACAACAGAATCCCGGTGGTTCGCCTTCAAATCTCATGGCTCCACAGTATTGGCAGTCAGGAACTTTTTTCAAAACATGGTGCTCTTTCGACAAGTTATGGTAGACGAAATCATAAGGATCATCGGCGGCAGCTTTGCCAGTGCAGCCATTGGTGACACGATACGATTGGAATGCACATACTGTTTTTATATTGTAAAATATGTCAAAATATTAGTCACAACACATGGTTACAGATAACAAATTTTTTGAGTAATAATAGTTACCTTCACCAAGGATCTGCATTGTCTCAAAATCAATAGGACCATCTTCTTCTATGACAAAATCTTCTTCTTCTATGTCACGTAGATGATCTGTTGCACGAGAGATTAAATCATAAGGATACCACAAAATGCTAATAAAGAATAATGGTGAACATGGGAATCAGGTATATACTAACCTTCATCATCAGAATACTGGTTTGTAGGTTCAAATAAAGCACTATCAAAATCTACTTCATCTTTCTTCTCTACACATGACGGCTGAACATGGGGATCATGTATATGTTTAATATTCTGTTCCTGGACAAGAGTAGGGCACAATCGGCGGTTCGTTCAGTTGATCTTGCTTTTTTATAGTCCCTCCTTTGTTCTAGCAATTTTGCCTTGGCTGTCGCATCCATGTTTAGGTACCAGCTTCGGAATCTGAGCTGCTTGGCAATGCTTGAACCCGTACCTGATCCCCATTACAAGAGATATATTTAGTCCAATATCCACCACTGAAAATTTACAATGCTGTAGTTAGTTGGTAGCATACCTGTATTAGTTATGGTGCTGTTTGAACCTTGAGTCAGCAAAGGCGTGAACGGTGGTATTTGTTTCCTGACGTACTAATCATTCCTATGTAGCCAGTCACTGGTCTCATTCGGATCATAATTTTCTTTGTCATGATCGTTTGATGCTTGAAAAATGGTTGCAACACCAGTTTCTTGTGGTGATTTTGCTCCTGCAACTTTCAGTTCTCAATCAAACAGCACGTAGCAGAGGCATATTTTACAACCAATTGTATGAACAGAGAGCACATACCCAACCGAGATGGCACCAAGGTGGCAATGCTTGAACCCGTACCTGATCCCCATTACAAGAGATATATTTAGTCCAATATCCACCACTGAAAATTTACAATGCTGTAGTTAGTTGGTAGCATACCTGTATTAGTTATGGTGCTGTTTGAACCTTGAGTCAGCAAAGGCGTGAACGGTGGTATTTGTTTCCTGACGTACTCATCATTCCTATGTAGCCAGTCACTGGTCTCATTTGGATCATAATTTTCTTTGTCATGATCGTTTGATGCTTGAAAAATGGTTGCAACACCAGTTTCTTGTGGTGATTTTGCTCCTGCAACTTTCAGTTCTCAAACAAACAGCACGTAGCAGAGGCATATTTTATAACCAATTGTATGAACAGAGAGCACATACCCAACCGAGATGGCACCAAGGTGGAACATACTGCTTCTGTCATGTTAACATCTGAGCAACCAGATATAGGGTTGACATCACATGGTTCTGTGTGTATAAAAATCTAGCATGTTACTTTTCATCAATTGTATAAACAAAGAAGAATAATAGTATACATGATCAGGTTGTGTATATTACCATTTTCAGGCGTCGTTAGTACTACAGGTGTTTTTGTCCTTGCACGGTACTCACGTTGCTTTCTATTCCGCTCTTGTCTTTGTTCGTCGGTTTCCTCGGCCCTCTTCCTTGCACGATATTCGCGTTGTTTCCTATTTCTCTCTTCCCTCTTTTTTTTCTCTTCTTCATCTGCAAGCACAAGGTGTGTGACATTGTGCTAAAAATTCCCAAACCCTGAACATGAGCGATTGCAAGTAATACCTCTTTCGATGTTTGATACGTCGCTAAATGCATTGCGATTTGGTCGTTTGCCTCCCATGATTGACTATCTGAGGAGGATTCCAAGAAGCACCAATTTGAGAAAAAATAAAAATGTCGTTCCTACTTGCTAGATTCAGAACATGCAGTAGTAGATAGGCAGTAGAACATTCAGAACATGCAGTGGCAGATTTAGAACATTTGCTTACTGCGGCTGGCGTCGTGCGGGCGAGCAGGCGGACGTACGGCGTCCTCGCGGGCGTCGTTGCCGTCATCGCCGCGGCGTCCTTGCAGCAGGCGGCGCTGCCAGTGGACGTACGGCGTCCTCATGGCCGTCCCCGCCGTCGACGCCGCGGCATCCTTGCAGCGGCGTCGTCACGGCCGTCCCCGCTCCCGTCCCCGCCGTCGTCGCCGCGGCGTCCTTGCGGCGGGCTTCGCGGCGGCGCTGCCGTCGTCGTCGCGTCCGGTCGGGACCTGTGTGGGACGGGAGACGTCCTCGATGGACAGGGAAGAAATTGAAGAGGACGTCCTTGCGGCTGGGCATGCGGCTGGGCAGGTGAACGGATGGGAGACGTCCTCGATGAACGGGGAAGAAATTGAAGAGGCTGCGCCGGGACCTGTGCGGGACGGGAGACGCGGTCAAGACTCGCGCACGCATGGTGGATGCGGGTGAGTGATGAGGATTGATCCCAGTCATATCATCCGTTGGATCTGAGTGAGTTAGATCAGAGCGAATCTCATCCATTCATTTCAAAGATTAGCAGGGTTTTAGGTGTATTAACCTGAGTGTATTTAGTAAAGATTAGGAGATAATGACTCAGAGAGATTGTGGGGGTTATTTTGTTTGTGGCTTTAGGAATGTTTTTTCGGTGGATTATATGTAGTAGAGACTAGCAACCTAGCTAGCTAGCCAGGCCCTTAAGTACTCAACTAACGCTGCTTTAGGGTATAAAACTGGTGACATATGATTGTTTACACCAAGAACCATATTAGATCTTGATCAAATACCAATCGATCCTAGGTGGCTAGGTCGCTATTAAATAGATTTAGACAGGCCTTTTAGTCATATGTAATATTAAGGTGATCGATCGATTTGATCGCCACTTAAAATTGTCGTCGTTTGTACTAATGGAGCATGCATCTTTCAGAGTACTTTAATTTTTCTTTACGAGTTGACATGGTTTTGTTAACATCTGTACGTGAATCATGTGTTGGACTCTGTGGCATGCATGCATGGTAGTATGCCCATATGCCCTGACAAATGCATGTGCTGCTTCTCTAATTAAGCTAAGCTAGGTTAATTGATTTGGAATAAACTTGTTTATGTCACAAGGAAACAAAATACTAGTCCAGAATGAAAACATGTTTTAGGGGTGGTCGATCTAGATTATGTGATTTCTGCGATGTGAACGTAATATTGTAATATTCTGTGATTTTTGTGTTTCAGGAAATATTATAGGTGATCTCGAAATTTTTTTTCGTGCTTGAGGACTATATGTGCCGGTTTGGTTCTTGTAAAGAACCGGCACCTATGAGGCATCAAAGGTGTCAGGTCCTATCCATTATAGGTGCTGGTTATTTATAGGAACCGGTATCTATAATACCATATAGGTGTCGGTTCGACATTTACAACCGGCATCTATAGTGACGGAGTGTGAAACTCCTCACCGGGGGACCGCGCAGGTCCCCCTTTGCCGATTCGGCCGGGGGCGCTAAGTGAGGTTCTTCGCCCTCGATCTAAGGAATGTCAGCGAGAGAGGAAACGCACAAGACGCGGGCGACGTAGACAGGTTCGGGCCACTGAGAAGCGTAACACCCTACTCCTGTGTTCTGGTGGATCTGGTGGTCTCCAACAATACAAAGGGAATTCTATCTCTCCCACGTATCCGCCGGAGTCCTCCTCCCTTTCCTAGGCCTGGGCCTCCTTTTATCTGATCAGGGGTCACCACATGGGCCTCAAGTTGCCTAAGAAAAGAAACATTCTTTTTACAATCAGGGCTAGTCTACAGCCGGAAGTGACTTCTGACAAGCATGGCGCACGCCTTCTACCCCGCTCGCCAGCTCTCCCGGTGGACGCCCGTTTCAACCTTCATTCAATGGCCGGCGACTTCCTTGCCACGCCTGCGCTGAAATCTGGATTGGATCTGACCGGGACTGACATACCAACTCCAGGAGTTAGCACGCCGGCTCCGGCTAGGGACGAGAGCGAGGAGGCTCTCATCATTCCGACGGGACGGGGCGAGGCGTGCCATCGGCCGCCTGTCGCCACCTAACCCGCGATCTGACCGGTCTATGACCGGTCACACACCGCGACCGGTCACGGACCGGATAAGCGTGCGCTGCGCCGCATTAAATGCGGCGTGGTGCGCTTGCCTGATCCGCTATAAATGCGGTTAGGTGAGCCCTGCTGTGCTCACCTAACCCACACACGTGGCGCCAAAATCACAGGGGGTCGGGGCGCCCCAGTCCTCGGGGCCGAAACGGGAGCGGCCCGACCCCTCGGGGAGACAGAGGAGGGGTGGCCACGTCACCCTCGGGCCCGACCCCCCCGAGGGGGTCGGGACACGTGGAGGACCGCGGCTACCCAAGCCTCTAGTCGTGACACCCCCGGTCCCATGTCACCGACAGTAGCCCCCGGCGTTATGCCAGGGCGACCGCCCCCCTCGAGGGAAGCGCTCGGGCGTGACGCCACTCCTTAGGCCCGGTGACGGATGGGGCCGGTCCCTACAGGCGGACAGGAACCCAACGGTCGCGAATCGCGCGCGTCGGCAAGAGAAAACCGACCGACGATAATGAGCGGCCTCTTCAAGACCGCTGCATTACTCGAGCAGCACGGGAATCAGGACGTGCCGGTTCGTCTCGCCTGGGGATATGATGATGGCGTTTTTCACGGTCGGCGAGCGCAGTTAATGCGCGCATTATCTGCCCCATTTCAACCGCCACGTCCGCACGTCTGCCGTGTGCGCCGCAAACGGGCGAGTGGGGTTAGTGGAGGCGTGGGAGCGAGAAACGAGGGGGCGAGGTAGTGGGCGCGGGAAGCGAGGAGCCGGGCACAGCGTTGGCAAGGGTATAAAGACGGCGAGGAAGGGATTCGTTTCCTTCCTCTCTCCATTTTTCCCCTTGCCTTCGCCACTCGTGCCCTAGCTCTTCGTTTCCTGTGCCCTACTCTTGCCACACGCGCTCGCTCTCAAGCTCCTCCTCCGCCGGCGCCATGGCACGGGGCTCCGCACCGCTCGATGGTAGCGTGCTGCCGCCTTCCCGCATTACAAGCGAGAGGCAGGCCGGGCTGCCGCGCCGATTCATGCCGGAATCTGCCGCCGGCCGGGAGGTGGTCACGCTGGGTGAGGGACGCCCGGCGCCAGACTACCCGGGGCGGTCCGTCTTCTTCCTCTCTTTCGCAATGGCGGGGCTGGTCCCGCCATTCTCTATTTTCTTCATGGATATTCTGGAGTTTTATGATCTCCAGATGGCGCACCTCACCCCCAACGCGATAATGACGTTGGCCATCTTTGCACACCTGTGCGAGATGTTTATCGGGGTGCACCCATCTCTCCGGCTGTTCCGGTGGTTCTTCACCGTGCAGCCGGTGTCGCCGCCGACGGCAGTCGATGGCTGCTACTTCCAGCCGCGGGGGCAGGTGCTGAACCGCTACATTCCCTGCGTCCTCCGCAAGAAGTGGGACGACTGGAAGAGCGACTGGTTCTACACCCCCTCGCCGACGAAACGCGCCTCCGACTCCCGAGCCAGCCCCCGACGCAGGCCTCCAGCTGGCGGGCGGCGGTGGATCTGGGGGACGGCTACGACGCCGTTCTTGACCGCCTGGCGGGTCTGCGATCCCAAGGGCTCACGGGGGCCATGGTGTTCGGCGACTACCTTCGTCGCCGGATCGCGCCGCTCCAGCGGCGCGCCCGAGGCGCCTGGGAGTACACCGGGCCCGAGGACCACATGAGGACCCACCTGGGGCAAAAATGGGACTGGGACCCCGAGGACTTCAGGATGGTGGTCCAACGGGTGCTGAATCTCAGCTCCGTGGAGGCATCCCTCATCCCCCAAGGGGTCCTCCCCCTCTGCTGCGACCCAGAGCGCGCCAACATCCTGGCCATCATGCAGGTGGTCGGTGCGTCGGGGGGGCGGGCCCCCCGAGGCCACGATGGCGCGGGCCGGAGCCGCAGGGGGGATCAATCTACCCCGGGAGGGGGTCGTGCTTCTGGGCCCCGCGACGGGGGCCCGGGGGGCAGCCGCCTTGCCGACGCCAGGGGGAAGAGGAAGCAGGGAGGTACTCCTCCCCCATCTCCTCCCCGAGGGGGCGGGGCGGTGCGTGCCAGCAGCAGGCGCCCAGAGGGTGCCGTGCCGGCGCCGCAGCCCGAGGGGGAGCGAAGGAAGAAACGGCTGCGCAAGATGGGGGAGAGCGAGCCATGCCGGGGGAGCCTCATCTCGCCCCCGAGGTGGTCGTTCAGCCGACCTCCCCGCAGGTTCGTTCCCACGCCCGCTGCGGCCGTATCTACTCCCCAAGGCGAGTTTTTACTTACCCGCTTCTTTTTGTCTTTGGTTTTTCTTCTGCCTCAGCGAGATCCCGTCACGCCCCCCACGCCATTCCAAGTCTGGCCGATCCGAGGCCGAGGAGACGGTGACCGCGGAGGCCCGGAGGCGGGAGGCTGACCGACGGGAAGCCGCGGACCGCCTCCGGGAAGCCGAGGAGGCTGCCCGGGAGGCCGCCCGGGTTCGCCAGGCCGAGGAGGCTGCTCGGGAGGCGGCCAGACTCCGCCGGGCCGAGGAGTCCGCCCGGGAGGCAGAGGCGGCGGGTGCACGCCGGGCAGCCTGCCAAGCCCCCGACCCGACTCCGCCCGAGACCATGACGACCCCCGAGGCCACCCACAACGAGGCCGCGGGCGCGCCGCCCGGGCCTGACGCCCCGGGCGACGCGCGGGACGAGCCAGCTTCGGGGGGCGCCCCCGAGGCCAGCACGCCGATCGGCGGGCCGAGCCGCGCGGCACCCACACCGAGGCGGCTCTCCCCTTTGCCTTCCGCTACCCCGCTGAGCGCGGAGCCCCTCCTGCAGGCCCTGGCCACCGCGAACAGCACGGTGCTGGACGGGCTAAGTGCCCAGATGGAGGCCCTGCAGGCGGAGCGGGCGGAGCTCGACGCGGCGTGGGCGCGCGTCGAGGAGGGGCGGCGCTCGGTGGAGGCCATGGTGGAGACGGGCCGCAAGGCCTACCGCCAGCACGCCAAACAGCTCGAGGCCCGTCGTAGGGACCTGGCGGAGATCGCCAGGGAGGTAGAGGAGGAGCGGGAGACCGCCCTCATCGCCACCGCCGTGCTCGACGAGGCGCGGGACGACCTCCGCCTCCAGATACGGGACCCGGGCGGCGGAGCTAGAGGAGAAGCTCGACGCCGCCCGGGGAGTCCTCGACGCCGCCGCTGCCGGGAGCGGCGGGCGGCGGAGAACGAGGCGGCGTCCCGTCAGCGGGAAGAGGCCCTTGAGGCTCGCGTCGCGGCGCTGGAGGAGCGCGCCCGCGCCCTGGACGCGAAGGAGGGCGCCCTGCGGACCGCGAGGCCGCCGTCGCCACCCGGGAGGCAACGCTGGCGGCGCACGAGGCCGCCTCCGCCGAGGAGGAGTCCGCACTCCGCCTCCGCGAGGATGCGCTCGCCGAGCGGGGGCGAGCTCTCGAGGAGGCCGAGGCCGCGGCGCAGCGGCTGGCGGACAGCCTGTTCCTCCGCGAGGCGGCGCGGGAGGAGCAGGCGCGCCGCAATCTGGAAGGCGCCCGCGCCGAGAGGGCCGCGCTGGACCAGCGGGCCGCTGAGCTCGAGGCGCGGGCGAAGGAGCTGGACGCGAGAGCGCACAGCGGCGGGGCGGCCGCGGGCCACGACGACCTAGCCGCCCGCCTCGCAGCCGCCGAACACACCGTCGCCGAGCTGCAGGGCGCGCTGGACTCGTCCGCCGGGGAGGTCGAGGCCCTCCGCCTGGCGTGCGAGGTGGGGCCCGGCATGCTTCGGGACGCCGTCTCGCGTCTAGACCGCGCCGGGCGGCAGGCGGGCCTCTGGGGCGGGCGGTACGCGAAGTACGCCGCCAACCAGGGGGGCCTCGCCCAGCGCCTCTCGGAGATGGCCGGGGTCCTCGAACGGCTCCCCGAGGAGCTCGAGGAGACGATCAAGTCATCCTCGAGGGACCTCGCCCGGGGGGCGGTGGAGCTCGTACTGGCGAGCTACCAGGCCAGGGACCCTGACTTCTCCCCGTGGGCAGCGCTGGAAGAGTTCCCTCCCGGAACCGAGGGCGGCGCGCGCGCGCAGGTCCGGGACGCCGCCAACCACATCGTCCACAGCTTCGAGGGTACGGCCCCTCGGCTCGCGTTCGCCCTCGACTCCGAGGAGGAGGACGGCGACGACGGTGCGGACGACAGCGATGGCGAGGCCGGCGGCCCGGGGGCGTCGGAGTGAGCCCCCGAGCCCCCGCCGATCTTAAATTTTTCCTTCTTCTTCCGAGGCCTTCGAGCCCCCTTCTTGTATAGACTGGTTTAATCTGCAATCAAATAAAGAGGAAATTTCTATGTCAGTTACGTTTGTTGTGCGTATAAGATGAGGATGGTTTGTGCCGCGGTCCTTCTGGGTCTTGGCTTGAGCAAGGGCTCGTGCCCAGGTCCCAGCCCCAAACGGCGCGGGTCGGGGCTAGTGCCTGGGGAGATCCGCGTGTCGAGACTGGCCAGGCCGGGAGCGCGGTGACCGAGGGTTAGGAGGACCCGATTGTGGGCCTTTGCCGATTCCCCCCCGGAGTTCACCACGCCCCGGGGCACGGCTCGGTTCTGGGCCCCGTTTGGCGGTTTTAGCCGGCCCGGGCCACCGAGGGCAGGGCCGAGCACGAGCGTACTAACTCAAGCCGAGATTCTTCAAAAGGAAGCGACGGCACAGACACGGTCCTCTGGAAATCGAAAGTGCTTTTATTGAAATACGACAGAGAAAAAAGATAAGTATATGCATGTGGTAGCCCCCGGCCAACCCTGCACGCCCGGGGGGGTGCGGGGTTGGCCCGAGCCCGAGACATGACACCCGACCCCCGCTAGGGGTAGAAGCGACGAAGATGCTCGATGTTCCACGGGTTAGGCAGCTCTGTGCCGTCGCCCGTGGCCAACCGAACCGAGCCCGGCCGGGGGACGCCGATCACTCGATACGGACCCTCCCACATTGGTGAGAGCTTGCTCAGTCCAGCACGCGTTTGGACGCGGCGTAGGACGAGGTCATCGACGCAGAGTGATCGGGCCCGGACGTGGCGCTGATGGTAGCGCCGCAGGCTCTGCTGGTAGCGCGCGGCTCGAAGGGCCGCGCGCCGCCTTCGCTCTTCCAGATAGTCGAGGTCGTCTCGGCGAAGCTGATCTTGATCAGCCTCGCAATACACGGTGACCCGAGGGGACCTCAGGGTGAGCTCAGATGGGAGGACCGCTTCCGCGCCGTAGACGAGGAAGAAAGGCGTTTCCCCGGTTGCTCGGCTTGGCGTGGTTCGGTTCGCCCAGAGCACCGCTGGCAGCTCCTCGATCCACGAATCGCCGTGCTTCTTGAGGACGTTGAAGGTCTTGGTTTTGAGGCCCTTGAGGATTTCCGCGTTGGCGCGCTCCACCTGGCCATTGCTTCTGGGGTGGGCGGGTGAGGCGAAGCAGAGTTTGATACCCATGTCCTCGCAGTAGTCGCCGAAGAGCTCACTAGTGAACTGGGTGCCGTTATCCGTAATGATACGGTTAGGTACCCCGAACCGAGCAGTGATGCCCCTGATGAACTTAAGGGCGGAGTGCTTATCGATCTTGATGACCGGATAAGCCTCGGGCCACTTAGTGAACTTGTCGACAGCGACATACAGATACTCGAACCCGCCCGGGGCCCGCCTGAACGGTCCCAGGATGTCGAGCCCCCAGACAGCAAATGGCCACGAAAGAGGTATGGTCTGCAGGGCCTGGGCCGGCTGATGCGTTTGCTTGGCGTGGAACTGGCACGCCTTGCACCGCCGGACCAGGTCGACCGCATCGGTGAGAGCCGTCGGCCAATAGAAACCCTGGCGAAAGGCCTTGCCAACCAAGGTGCGCGAGGCGGAGTGGGCTCCGCACTCGCCTTCATGGACATCGGCGAGAAGCTCGACGCCTTGTTCCCGAGGAATGCACTTCAGGAGGACTCCGTTAGCCCCGCGCCGATAGAGGGTCCCTTCCACCAGCACGTAGCGCTTGGAGATGCGACGGACGCGTTCACTCCCTTCGCGGTCCTCGGGTAGAGTCTTATCTGCGAGATACGCCTGGATCTCAGTGATCCAAGAATCAATCTAGGGGAGCTGGGAGCGCTCCCCTCGGGTCCCGAGGCCTGGACTCCGACGGGCCTCGGGGGCCGTTCAGGCGCGTCCGTCTCCCCTAGGGGGTCGGGTCGCGCCGACGGCTGGGCAAGCCTTTCTTCAAAGGCGCCCGGTGGGGTCTAAGCTCGCGAGGAAGCGAGCCTTGAGAGTTCGTCGGCGACCGCGTTATCCCGCCTGGGCACGTGCCGAAGCTCTATCCCGTCGAAATGGCGCTCCATACGCCGCACCTGGCGGACGTAGGCGTCCATCCGCGGGTCGGAGCACTGGTACTCCTTACGGACCTGGTTAACGACCAACTGGGAGTCGCCTAACACCAGGAGGCGGCGGATCCCCAGTCCAGCCGCCACTCTGAGTCCCGCAAGGAGTCCCTCGTACTCCGCCATATTGTTGGTCGCCCGAAAGTCGAGGCGGACCAGGTATCTGAGGATGTCTCCGCTCGGCGAGGTCAAAGTGACCCCCGCACCGGCGCCCAGAAGAGACAGGGAGCCGTCGAATTGCATCACCCAGTGGGCGGTGTGAGGCAACTGCGAGGGGCCCGGGCTGGCCTCGGGGGCGGAGACGAGCTCGGGAGCCGGAGTCCACTCCGGCACAAAGTCGGCGAGGGCCTGGCTCTTGATCGCGTGGCGTGGTTCAAAGCGCAAATCGAATTCAGAGAGTTCGATCGCCCATCTCACCACCCGTCCAGTACCCTCTCGGTTATGCAAGATTTGGCCGAGTGGGTAAGACGTAACCACCGTGACCCGATGCGCCTGGAAATAATGGCGCAACTTCCTCGAAGCCATCAGAATAGCGTAAAGCATTTTCTGGGCCTGAGGGTATCGGGTCTTGGCGTCCCGGAGGGCCTCGCTAACGAAGTAGACGGGCCGCTGCACCTTTCGGCGGGGCCTATCCTCTTTGCCAGGGGCGGCATCTCCAGGGCGCTCTTCGTCCGAGAGGCCGTGTGGGGCGCACTCGGCTTCTGTGCCGACGACCTCGGGGTCAGAGGGCGCCAGGCGCGGCCTTCCCGCAGTGGCCCCGGGGCCATCCTGGGGGTCGGGGGCGCCTGGCACCGTCAGACAAGCAGGCGGAGGGCCAACTCCGGCCGTCGGGGGCCTTAGGCCGCCGTTCGGCTCGGGGGCCTCTCCTCCCTGCTCTCTCCTGGGTCGAGCCGACACAGGGTGGGGGGGCGCGGAGTGAGGGTTGTCCTCGTCACGCTAGGCGCTGCTGCGCCGTCATGACCAAGTCGGCCACGTCATCCAGCCAACGTCGGGCTGGAGTCTCTGGATCGGGGACGACGGGCGGGTGACGCAGGAGCGCGCCCGCGGCCTGGAGCGCGCCCTGGGGCGTGCCGCCATCGCCGTAGACGAGGCGGCGACGCGTCCCGTCTCGCCGTCCTCCCCCGTCACCCGCGAGCGGCGAGGTCGCGGATCCTTCGACCTCCTCGAGCGCCTTCCCCCGCCCAAGACTTCGGCGAGAGGGGGACGGCGGGGTGCGAGCCCGACGGCGCGGGTTCTGCTCCCTGTCGTCACCGCTAGCGCTCGGAGAGAGGCTGTGCGCCACTGCCCGCTCGGCCATGGGGCTGAGCGAGCGAAACTTGGCACACACGAAAGAGGATGAGGGCTTAGAAAGACACACGCGCCCCCTACCTGGCGCGCCAGATGACGGAGCGTGAAACTCCTCACCGGGAGACCGCGCGGCCCCCCTTTGCCGGTTCGGCCGGGGGCGCTAAGTGAGGTTCTTCGCCCTCGATCTAAGGAATGTCAGCGAGAGAGGAAACGCGCAAGACGCGGGCGACGTAGACAGGTTCGGGCCGCTGAGAAGCGTAACACCCTACTCCTGTGTTCTGGTGGATCTGAGGGTCTCCAACAATACAAAGGGAATTCTATCTCTCCAACGTATCCGCCGGAGTCCTCCTCTCTTTCCTAGGCCTGGGCCTCCTTTTATCTGATCAGGGGTCACCACATGGGCCTCAAGTTGCCTAAGAAAAGAAACATTCTTTTTACAATCAGGGCTAGTCTACAGCCGGAAGTGACTTCTGACAAGCATGGTGCACGCCTTCTGCCCCGCTCGCCAGCTCTCCCGGTGGACGCCCGTTTCAACCTTCATTCAATAGCCGGCGACTTCCTTGCCACGCCTGCGCTGAAATCTGGATTGGATCTGACCGGGACTGACATACCAACTCCAGGAGTTAGCACGCC